>JAMLFY010000010.1:28614410-28929779 GCA_030441495.1 Dalbergia oliveri
AGTTTCCTCTTCTATACATAAATGTCTTAGTAATCTTTCAACAGAGAAGTCTTTTCCAAGATGTAAGAGTTTCTTTCTATAATCATTCCAAGATGAAGGTACTTTTGTAATAATTGCTCCAACTTGTAATGATTCAGAAACCATTACTTGTAGATCATGAAGTCTACTTACAAGGATTTGTAACTCATGAACTTGATCCATGATAGGCACATTATCAACCATACTAAACTCAAAGTACTTCAACATGATAAATTTATCTGTATCTTGTTGCTCATTATTGTATTTTTCTTCTAAAGACTTCTAAATCTCCAATGGCGATTGAATTGACATGTAGAGATTATAAAGTTTATCTGACAAGGTATTGAGAATATGTCCTCGGCATGCAAAAGTGTCCTCATCACGCTTTTTCTTCAATTGGACAATCCTTTCCTTCTCTTCAGGAGTTGCATCTTCAGGCATTGGGAATTAGTGTGTCATTTGGATCAAGCACATAAGCAAGATTTAATACCGAAAGAAGAAACATCATTTTGTCCTTCCATCGGTTGAAGTTTGTCCCATCAAACCAATCTAGTTTGACGAACTCTTGATTCATGACCTTGAAATTATTATTTTGATCTTGAGCCATCTTCAACATTATCTCTCTAAAATTGTTAGGAAAATGATGTTAAAGAAGATGATGAACAAGAACTTGAATATTGTGGTTTCAAGGTACGAAATCAATCGCTATCTTTAGAGAGATATTCGCCTCCACACGTAGTTGCTATGGGTTGATGACGATATTCCTCCAGATACAATGAAACCTCTATATAAATTTCTTATCTAGCAATAACAAGAGACTTCCTCTCTCTTGAACTTTTAAAGAACTCTTAAACTCACATAATACACAAAGTAAAAGTTAGAAACTTGTTCTCTAATGAGGGATATTTATAGTTGCACATTGGACACTTATGAAAAGTTTCATGTCCATTCAAAAATAGCCACAATGGTTGCTAGCAAAAGACGTATAAATATGTTTTTCTTTAACCAACATGTCTTTTCATAAACTAACATGTTTTTTTAGTGAACCAACATGTCTTTTCATAAATAGTCATTTATAGAATTATAATGAATTAAATAAATAATTAATATTTATTTAATCCAACACTTGTAAATAATTAAATTTACTTCAGATGGTAAACAAAATGGAACATAGTTCAGAGATTTGGGAAGGGATGAAATGGTATTGTGAAGAAGAGAAGCCATAGTAAATATTTTCAAAATAGAGAACCATGTCGCAATTATGTAAAATGGTGGTGGGGTTCCACTTGTAATTTTGGCCACAGCTTTTACACCATACGATTCCCATTAAGTCTCATCCAATGGTAAAAAATACTAGACCATGTCACGGTCCAGAAGACATGGTGGACTTACTTAAACGACCCATGTAAGACACACGTACTAGCAACTCAATGAATACTCAACTTCAACATATGTGCCCGAATTGCCCGTGCTTGAGGCCACATATATTTTCTAATAGTTTGACTAGGCTATCCTCGCTCCAATGAATGATTAATTCTATTGAAATGGACATTTTTTAGGAGGATAAATCTCTAACAATAAAATTATTTCCATATATCGTCAGGGTTTGAACCCCACATACATATATAAGGAAAATAAAGTGGAATTTTAGGTAAAAGTTTCTTTTTCTATACATAGGTAAAATGTGTGTATAAAATGAATGTCTTAAAAATGAGAAAGTATGCTTTCATATTTTTCTTACTTTAAAAATAGGCAAACTATAAAGTGGATCTATTTTTTAAGTCTATCATGGATCCCTTATTATTAGCCGTTAGATAATTATTATTTTTGTTAGATGATTTGATCTAATGGTTAATGATAAGGGATCCATGATGGACCCAAAATAAGAAGTCCATCATAAAACTCACCTTAAAAATAAGCTTATATCATAGTTTATCTTTTGTTTGTCCATTTGTAGTATTGTACAATAGTTAAAGTGATATGTTAATGAGAACTTATATAGCCAAATGACACGCATTTTGTAAAGCCCAAGGCTAACGAGGGCGATGAGTGTGATCGTGTAAGAAGACATGAACAAAGGGCGGCTCCTTTTTTCAAGCGAAGGGTACATGAATGAACAGATTACATACCAGAATGAGAGAGATCTTGAGACTGTATAGGTATGAGACTATACAATTGAAGATGACTTATATGAATCGATTGGTACTACCTATATTGACAAGCTGCATCTTCTTCCTGGTAACCCATCACTAAAGAACTCCACCTGTAGCGTGCTAGACTTGGAGAAATTTTGGGATGGGTGACCTTTGAGAAGTTTTTCCAAGAAGCGTGTGAATGAATAAACATGAGCTTGTGTTAGTTTGTAGGAACAACGTCAATCTATAAAATAGCATGAGATATTACACATTTAATCGATAAATTATAAGGTGGACCTTATATGTTTAGGTCCACCATGAACCCTTTATTATTAGTCATTAGATAAATATAATTTTTGTTAGATGGTTTAATCTAATGATTAATAAATAGAGTCATGATGGATCCAAATATATGAGGTTCACCATATGTAAAGTAAGAACTTCTTCTTAGTCTATAAGTATTTGAAACTTATTTATTTTAAATATGAGATGCATTATGCATTTATATTAAACTAACCACGTGCATTATTTTGGTCTACTCATGTTCATGTGTCTTGGGTAAAATCATCATATATATAAAAAAAGACAGGAAAGTATGTGTGGGAAAGTGAGTGTATATTTGAGATTAATTTTTTTTAAGAAAATTAATATTTGATGAGTTATTAAACATCTTTTGATGTCAATTATCTTAGTCTGTTTGCGAAACTTGCCCATAAATTAAAATTAATTATTTAATAAAAAATTGTTTTGAAATAAGTTCTTATGTTTGAATAAAAAGAAGGAAAATCTTTAATTTACCAAAAAATAAGCAAATAGATTTATAATGATATGCATTGTTTAAATTTTTTTAATTAAAGGCAAAATCTACTGATTTAAAATTAATTTGAAGCTAATACACTCAAACATAAATTACTTTTAAATTAATACACTTTCATTTAATCAATTAAAAATGATCATAATTATAATTGATTATCGAGATAATCTCAAGCCCACACTTTCTTCACCTAACACATTGTGTTGGCCCATTATTACAAAAACAAAAAAATGACAGATGTTTAAAAACGCTTTCAAAATGTTAACGAAAAAGTATTGTGGCCACTCTTCCGACAGGAAATATTATTCAGAAGATTTTGTTTAAAAAAAAAAACAAGATTTCAGTTTAAGTGTGCGTTTGGATGGAGCAATTACAGAGAGAAATATAATTTTTAGAACGATTTAAAATTTATTATGATAAAATATCCTATTTAGATATTCACTTAAAAGAAATTGAAAAATTCAAGGAATTTTAAAAAGAGATTTTATCTTTGTAAAATAGAGAATTTTAATTTTCACCTATAGATAGAAAATTTTAAAAATTCATGCACACACAAGTACATATTTTTCTCTTGTTGGTAAGTCTCAATTTTATTATATTTCATTATAATTTCTTTATATTTATGAGATTTTTGTTTAATGTTATTTTTAATTCATTTTGTTGCATTTTAAATTTTTTAATATTCAGTTTATATTACATGATATTATATTTATTTATCATTCTATTTTATTTATATAACAAGCAAATTTTATAATTCAAATTTAAAATATTTTATGAATAAAGTTTAAGATAATTTATGAAATATGAACTCATTATAATTGATTTTAAATCAGTTGAATATTGATTATTAATAAAAAAAAATTATTTAAAAAAAATACATTGTGTTTTTCAAATAAAATATGTTAAAATTAAGATAATGTAATTACCTCACCTAAACAAAGTATTGTATAAATGAAAGAAATGCAATTATCTATCCAAACAAAAAATTTAAAAATTGAAGAAAATTCAATTGAAGCATTTTAATTTCTTAATATTTTAAATTTCTTTATATTTTATAAATACTCCTTCCAAACACACATTAAGTTCACAAAAATACTCTCAAGAATATGCATGGGGATATAATAAACAAGAAGTGATATTATTTTGGGCGTTTAGAGTATTATATCAGCCTACGGCCCAGCAGTTGGCCTCTACATTTCTCATTATTTTTTTTAAGGCTTTTGCTCAAGGAAGAAAAATTTAAATTGAAAAAAAAAAATTTAGACTTTTAATGTATTAATCATTTAAAAAGTTTAGTTTCATGCAAACCCTTACTTTACTATGCAAAACAAGTACTCTAATTTATGTATGGGATAGAGTGAGATGTATATCCTCGTCAATTTGAACTGCAAAAACAATTATGGAATTCGAATTGTCTAAAGTGAGGGTTACTATAAAATGAGAAAGTTAGATATCCATTACTCTAAGTGAGACCCACACATAATTCAAATTATTGATCTAAAAGTGATTAAACCCTTATTTATTTTCCTTACAATCACCCTCAATTTGTAAGATTGAAATATAAAAATTTGGTGTGGTGATTGAAGAATGTGTTGTTTTCTGCATAGTTTTTATACGAAAAAGTTATGAAAACAGAATACAAATACAAATGCATCATACAATTATTTTTAAAATAAAAAATTTCAAATATTTTGGACACACAAATGTAATAAACACTTTAGACACACTTTATAAACAATTAATTTGATAAATATATCATTATTCTAATCCATCCAAAAATTTAAAAGTGGACTCTTAAAAGAATTGAGAAACTTATTTCAACTTGTAGATAGCTTTCCATTGTTTCTTTCTTTTATATTTTGTTGTCCCTCGTTTGTTAATTATTCGGTCCGGCCCAATGTTTTGTTCATGTGAATCAATAGCATTGAGTGAGAAAATCTAAATACGAAAAATAGGGAACGACTATTACCACTCTTTTAGCTAATGCTCCCCTATTTAATGTAAATTTATTTGATTATTCAAAAATATGCTTCATTCTCATTCATATTTAAACTAACAATCTATTATTACTGAAATACTATTTAAACCCATTATTATTAATATATATTGTGGTTTGTGCTTTAATATTTTTTATTTTGAAAAAAAAATCATAATAAATTTATTAAATTTTGTTAATAATAATTAATTTAGCTTTTTTTAAAAAAACATTATATTTTCTATAAAGTACCAATACTAATTTTTAAAAAATCTTAAAAGATGAAAATAATCAAGGGAGGTATTTTTTTCAGAAAAAAATTTATTATAGTCAAAATAATTTTCATATTCTTTTTATGTAATTAAATATATTATTAAATAAACATATTATATTAACATTTGACATGCTAATCTTTGAAATTTTATTATAACTTTTACTTTTGTGATTTTTCATAAAAATTAAGGTAACGTAAATATGTTAAGTTAGCTATTTACTTCATAATTATATATAATGTTAAATTGTATACAAACATTTGATGATATATTTTCACAAGATTTAAGGTTGTATATGAGATATTAACTTAATTAAATAAAATGACAAAATAACATTAGATGATAGTGCAATTTTTTTGTGTTGACCATAAATATTAAATATAATTTAAAATTATTAGTGTTAAGTTTTTCATTTCATGAACATTTATCATGTTTTATTTTCTTCACTTAATTTTTTTCAGTCATATTTATAGAATATTAAAATAAAAAGGACAAAAATATTAGTATGGTTGAAAAATTTTATCTGAAGTAAACGCAAAAAAATTAATCCAATTTAAAAACTATTATTAAGATTAAGAGACTCAATTTATTACTTAATTGTATTTTTTGTATTTATGTAATATGTTTCATAAGAAAATTAAATAAAAAATATTTTCATAAAATAAAATATTAAATAAGTAAAATATTTCAAGAAAATGTTATTAATAAAAAATGTATATAGATTATAAATAATATAATTGATCAAATAGTTTATAAAAGAGAAACATGAATATTTTTGGACAATTGAACACAACATCCTTTATTAGGGAGTGGTATTAGCCAAAATGAAATTGCAATCTGAAAAATAATATAGTCATTTGGCCCATGAAACAATTTATTTTGCAGGGGGTGTTGGTGCAGTGATAATTTGGAGCAGACAAATTTCGCAAGTCGAAACTATGGGGAGAGGGGCAGACATTTGGAGCAGATCAATTTCATGATTTGGAAACTATGCCTTTCTGTTCAATATTTGCTTCAGTTTTCTGTTCATTTTCCAATCCCTTCCTTTTGGTAATGACATTATTATTCACATCTAGATTTCTTATTCTGTTGGACCGTGAGAATGCAATTTCACTGAGCGAGTAAATTTTGTTGGGTCATACTGTTTTAGACTTTTAGTGCTTAAAATGGTACCAGGAAGTGTTGGGGCTTGGGAGGAATTTCATACTGGCTAGTTGTCATTGTAGTATTGCGTGGAATCTATATGAAGCATTCTCTGCAACGAGAGAAAACTCGGTGTTGGGAACAATGCTCAATAAGCATATATTAAGAGTACATAGCCATCCCCTTCCGCACTGGTGGCATGGTATGTTATTGTTATACTTTTGCATCAGTATGTGACTATAAAAGTAAATGGTGCTTCCGCTCTTTATCTTTGCTTTAAGCCCAACTGTAGCATCCAAAATGACAATAATACGATACGAAAATCCAATACAAATCAAATTAAAAACATGTAACATACACTTAATTAGAAATATTTAAAAATACCGATAAAATATCTAGCACTATAATACAATACAATAACCCAGAGTATCAACTATTTTATAGTATCCATACATTATAATATCGAGCGTTGGTCATCTCAACTACAAGCAATCCTAGGTGGGATTTTACTTCTTAATAATACAGACTACAGAGTGCATTAAAAGATAGGGTGGGCAATCTCAATTGTTAATAAGAAAATAACTATGTACACGATCAATGTAATCGCCTATAAACTCTACCTATAAATCCAAGAAGTGAATGTTAGCCCCAAATTTAAAATCCGAATTCTATTGGCTGTGAGGATTTGAAATACTTCTGCAGAACACAGGAGAACCTATTGATCTTAGAGGATTCAATTCTTCTGTCTCATCTCTCTTTTTTGCCAAGTACTCAAATCATCTGTAGTTGAAAAAATTGATTGGATAAATGATCATGCGTGATATCATCACTAAACATGCGTCAAAATTTTATTGAGGTGGTGGGAAATGGGACAAAGAAATGAGACAGAAGATTTGCTTCCCATCATTCAGGCCAATTCCAAGTATTTCAGATCTTAGGCCAATCAGAATGAAAGGCCTCGGAAATAACTTGTTTTGACAAATCTTTAAGACGTATATATAAGTAAGGGACCAATGTAAGTACACAATCCTATTTTTCTACTCCTACCAAGTAAAATGGAGACTGACTTAAATTTCGGAGTCTTTTTGCGGTCTTCACTTTGAAGGACCTCAACCACAATAAGAACGTAATATAGATCATCACACACACACACACACACACACATATCAGTGCTGCAGTTAAGTATTCTCCATTATATGATCTGTATGAATTCTCTTAACTTGGGAAAAATAATCGCGTATTGAAAAATGCAGCTGCGGATGCCGTTCGTGGCTGTATGGTTCTACCATTCACAAAAGCAATTGTGCTCACCCATGCACACTTTTGCCGCCGTAATGAGTTGGGATTTGCATTAAGCAATGCGATGCAAGTTGTTGATGATTATTTTGCAAACAACAAAGGTATATTCATCATTATTCAATGACTGAAAATCATGATGCATTTTATTAAACTAGAGTCAATACACCTTATTAAGTCGGTCCTAAAGTTCGGTGTGGCTATGCTGTGAGTGCGATGTGATTTAGATTGTGCAATAAAAAGAGAAAATTTAAGGGGAAGAGAAGCAGGTATTTTTGCTCAATCATACTTTGGCTCTATAGTAACATCTAGAAAACAGAGAAATTCTTAAGTGCTCTTGAAATAAAATAATTTACTTTGCTCTCTTATATTCCATGTCAATGGATCACATTATCTCTTACTCAAAGAACACTTAATGTATGGTCACCTGGTTTGAATCAGTGAGTAGTAATCAAGAATCATAACTCTCAGCTGAATGAGGGATTGTCAGAGGCAGAGGATTGGGGCATGTACAAATGTTGAAGCATATTATGTGGGAATACAATGGGGTATCTTGGGTTCTTTTGGTCTACATTTTAAGGGGACAAAAGTCCTCAATTGGAATATTGATCGGATCTATGTTAGAGTTTGTATGATGTACAATCACATCAGATGAATCAATTCGTTTTTCTTCTTCACTAAGGTGTGGCTCATAGCTTTATTTGCACAACAGTTCTTCTCATTGTGCACAAGTTCTTTCACCAAGAACTGATTCTATTTTTATATATGCTCTGCTCAGAATCAGTAAATACTAAATAATACTCCAGAAGTAAAAACAGAAGAATAAGCCTCACATCCAATGTGATTGTGGAGGTGCTCAACCACTACATCAATATCTTCAAACTGAATTTGTCATGGCTTTTCTTATGGGATTTAACGAATCTTTTGCTCAAACTAGAGGTTAGATCTTGCTTATGGATCCTATTCCACCAATTGATCGTGTTTTCTCTCTTGTTCTTAAAGCAAAGATCTTCCCCTATTAGATCTGATTCACAGATCGCATTTGCTGTCAAAGGATTTGACTCCAAGAATGATCCAAAAGCTAAAGGTGCTAAGAAGGATCGACCAACTTGTGCTTATTGTGGAGTCATAGGGCACGTGAAGGATAAGCGCTATAACTAACTCATCAATTATCAACAAAACTAAACTGTAAAAAGAACAACGAAATCATCTCGAGATTTTGAACTCTTAAAACACTTGGTCAAAGAGTCTCATATACCATGTCATAGGGTACCCTTACCCCAAGAAGTAGAAATTATAACATCCACATAATTCGTTCTGTAATTCTAATTCATGACAAATACTTAGAATTCTGAATCCGATATAATATTATTGTAATCATACAAACTGAACACACATATCCAACAAAGCAAAATAAAATTACACATAACCACGAAACAGGTGCAGTTCTTTTTAACATACATATAAATTTCCAGACAGGGGTAAAAAATTAAAAACGATTCTAATTTCTAGTTGTAGCTAGAAACTAATAAAGTAGTTCAATATCATCAAAACAAGCATAACAAACTTAATTATAACTCCTTAATCAACGCAAATAATATATAATCTATGCGATGATCGAGCAAATAACTTACTAGACCGTAGAGAAAGAGTGATATATGATCATACATAAGCATAGATTTAGTATATCCGTGGACCGCAGCACGGATACTGATTAATAGGGTGGCGGTGGATGAGGATGAGGCCGTGGAGGACCGGGAGGCCCTGGTGGTGGTGGCGGATGGTGATGATGGAGAACCGGCGGTGGTGGCGGATGGTGATGAACCGGTGGTGGTGGTGGACCATGTAGGTGTGGTGGTGGGGGAGGAGCGTGAACAAAAGGACCTGGAGGTGGTGGTGGTGAGTGGTGGTGGATGACAGGTGGCGGTGGACCTGGTGGCCCTGGCGGTGGTGGTGGACCTGGTGGCCCTGGCGGTGGCGGTGCTCGATGCCTGTGGAAACTCATGGCTTTCTAATTTCCAAAGTACACTATTGTCACTTGCTCGGTGGTAGAGTGAGATGTGTGCAGTTGGTGAATTTATAAAGTAGCCACGTAGGGTAGAAGTTTCAAGATTAATTGTATATGTGGAGTAGATAGATGGGTTGATGGGTAGATAGATATGGTAGACGCAGGTATCTCTATCTGTTGATTATTTTAGGGACATGGTTGACCGGTTGTTGTTCCATAAAATAGTTAAGAGGTACCACATCAAATTGGTCGGTTACGGGACGAAAAAATGCTTAGATTTATTTGAGGATTCGAAAGGATTAATTAATGTAATTAATATTTATATTACTTATCCAAAAAAAAGTCAGGTAACTATAGAAAAAAAATGCTAGAAAATTCATATGCTCACACATGCTCGGTCTGTAAAATATATAACCTTAATGCCCAAGAAAAGAGTGACTCTAGCCGGAAACTTAGACATTAAGCCTTCATGTGATAGGGACCGTATAGAAGCGACGTGCTTCCGTGCTTGGTTTTCTAAGGAACTTTATTGTTATTATTATTATTCAACGAATACAAATGTAGCATATAAAATGTCCCAAATCAATTCTTTTTGGTCGCAAGCACAGATCAGGCCTTTTCGTCGAAAAAAAGAGTAGGTGTTCTTTTCTTTTTGGTAAAAAAGAATTAAGGTAAAGATAGGCAGATAATCATAATTCAGATTTGGGCCTTGGGCAAACTATAAATTGGTTCGTCTTTCGTTTCCATCACTAACGGACCAAAACAATTCCATGAAATTGTTTAATTGTAATCCAACGAACTCGGGTTATGATTCCCATCCTATTTAGAGAGCCTTTGTTCTAAGATTTCAAATTACATTCCCATAATCACGTTCTCAAGCACTTGGAGATGCATGCCATAATTTCTCAAATATCCTTAATATATTTAATAGTATCATAATTGTGGAGAGAAGTGAAATAAATGGGGGATATTTTAGTATTTATTATTTGATAACTGTCATAATTGTGCAAGTTCGATAGATGGTGCTCTTCTTGTGCAATGCAATTCGATAGCTGACTGTTACGATAGAATATTTAATATGAATATTCTAAAATTAGGATAGGGGTTATTAATAACAAAAAAGAATATATGTTAGGAATATTATATAGTTAAGGTTGTGAAGGTTTTAGATTATTTTTCTCCCTCTATATATGTAATTATTTAATATGAAATAGAATAAGAAGAAAAATCATTAGTTATAGTTTTTAGCTTTAGCCATAGTTTCTTAGCTTAGTATAGTTATTTCTTTAATTTTCCATAACAAATTGGTGCTCTCATTTGAACTCACTATGTTACCGTTTTTCACCTCGCTACCATCATAATTTCACGTACACTTTTCACTCTTCTCATTCAAAAATTTCTTCACCTATTCACCACAACCTCCTTGATCGGTTAGACCACCATCTACATTTGCACATTTCCATTACTATCAGTGGTGGATCTTCAAAAAAAAAAATTTAGTGGGGGTCAAAAGTTGAACAAGTAAATTAGATTTATGATGATCACTAAATTAAAATTAATTATATATTACATATATAAATCTTGGAGTGTATCAAATGAGAGAGATGTCTTTGCATGATAGGTGAAAGGAGAAAAATCATCTACATGAATTAAAACATGCAAGGATGATTAAGTTTTAAACTAATTTAAAAGTCACACAATCACTACAAATTAAAGTCACATAGCTTATATTTAAATTTTGATCATTTATGTAAAATCCAATAGGTAAAATCTATTCATGTCACTCTCACAATTAATCACTCATTTCACTTAATATATTTCCTGAGCTTTAAAACAGATAACTAACACAAAGAAATAATTTTAAATAGAAGAACTAAAAAATATCTTATAATATTGCTCTTTGCCCTTTTAATGACTTGCAATTATCAACAATTAAATCAAAATTTAAGCTTTCAACAATATCTTTTCTAGAGTGTACGTATTGGAATGAGAGTAGAAATAGATGAGCGTAGAAATAGATGAGATTTTAAAAAAAAAATAAATTGCACATGTAATTTCATCAGTAAGCTTCATATGTAAAATTACACACGAACACTTTTCATTAAAAATTCTCTCTCATTTTTACTCTATATCAAACACATCCTTCATGTGAATAACCATAATATTTGCAAGAAATTTATGCCATTGTAAATTAAATTTTAAATTAGGATAATTATTAAGTTGATTGTTGGAAGAACACATTGGGGTTGTTTGAAAGTGTTTTTATGTTTTTGTTTTCAAAAATATTTTAAAAAATAATTTTAAGTTCAGTTTTTAAAAACAAAAAAACACAAATCTGTTGGCAATTTAACTTCAAAAATAATTTTATAATGGTGAAAAATAGAAAACTTATTTGGATAATTTTTTTAAAAAATAACTTTTAAAACTAATAAAACAAAAAATTATTTGGCAAATTGCGTTACTATAAATGACAAATTTTAACTATTATATTTTATAGATAATATTTTGTCATACATACTTAATAAATAAAATCTTAATACAACTTCCTATTCTAAAAATAGTCTTAATACAACTTAGTATCAATTTACTTTTATAAATCCATTTATAAGCTATGCATGATTTTCTTGTAGCCACATCCAATTTGTAATTTAGTCACGATATCTTGTCATTTCCCTTACAATCATCAGTCAATCTTGTTGTACTGTCCTCAATTGGAATTCACATCTAAATTTACATTATTATTCATAGGTTCAATGTCAGGTGGATCCTTATCATTCTCTAAATAATCTGCCGCATTCCTCACTTACGCACATAATTTTCTTTGTCTAGCATCATAAATAGATTGAATTACTAAGTAAGAAACATTTACAATCAGGAAATTACACTCGAACGATTTGCATATACTCACTGGTGTATGATACATATAACCATGCTAACAAAGTAAACCACATCCAGGAACACCATAAATAAATCCATTCTAAAATTGATTAAGCCGTATATGCTAAGAGGCCAGGACTATAGCAAATAAATATTCCAAGAGGCAGACACTTCCATTACATCGAATAGTGTAATCAATACAATTCAATTTTTGTTTGCCACTTATCAAACACTTTTGTAGGTGAACAAGGCTCAAGACCAAGACGTCTTCAATTTCTAAACGAGGGTATGGACTGAAATTGCTTCCACTAAGGCATGCCAACAAAGGAGCCCCTGATTTTGACTACTAGCTCCAAGCCATGGTTACTAGACGTCCAATAGCTACTGCGAGAAGCCCAGGAACCCACCAGCAACCACCTACATTATTAATAACCAAAGCCACCAATTGTATAAGAATGGACAATTGAAATTAAGATCAATCTCAATCTAAAAATTCAGGTCTTGGAAAAACATTTTCCTATGATATTAGAACACCTATTTGTCCTCCCTTTTTTTTTAACTTGAAGTTGTAACACTAGCCACATTTTTATTTTTCAAGCAATAAGTTTTGAATAAATAATTTCAAGCAAATGATGCACAATATTCTCTTGACTAAACTTAGATTTGTCAAATAATTGCATTTGCATGAAGCAATCAAATGAAAAATGGCGAACCTGAAGTGGTGTATGCCCAAGGAGTTCACAGAGTGGTCGCCTTTCTCCAGAGGATGTTTAGTAGGTAGTTCGAATACAATTTGGTTCAAAACCTGGACAAAATTAGTCATTGGAACTCAGTAAAACCCATTTGAAGCCAACCAAAGCAACATAAAAGATGTCTTGACTCAATCATAGGCAAATAGAAAAAAAGCTTTTGTGGCATTTCAAGTCTCATGTTTTTCATGAGCAAATTACATAGGACACAATATTGTGTGCAAGTATAGAAGGGACAAAAAAGTGGCAAAGTTGAAAAAACTAGTAGTACAAGCATCAAACCCACATGGTTCAAAATTTTCTTTGAAAACAGTGCTTATTTTTTGTCATTTCAAAACCCACATGATTGGTCAATTTGATTTGGTGACTTCATAAATAGTTCAATTGCAGGTCTTCAAATTGACAATTTTATAAGTGCAAGTGCTTTGCACATTACAAATTTGAATAAGTACAATAAGAAATTTATGTAACAAGCTAGAGGAAGGAACAGATTTTAAGGCGTCAGCGTCATACCAGTTATCTAACTAAAAAATTCAAAAGCCAACAATAAAAAATAATGAAAACTTCTTATTATCACTGCACCTTAGCTAGTACCCATATTTGAGCCATTCTAATGAAAATTTCTACAGACTCCATTGCCATAGTGTATAATTCAAGCTATAGTCTTGACAACTCCATTCAACTATCCCGTTTTTACCCAACGCTCACCACTCAATTTGCGTCTTAACCCATTTAAACAATCAAGGTAATAAACCACCTAGATCACACACCAATTCGCTTAAAATGAATCAATTAACACATAAACTCAACATTTCCATCAACCAATTCCAATTGAACCCATTTCCATTTCCACCAATTAACTAATTAACTCAAGAGAAGGATCAATGAGCGGAGAAAGATCACAAATCAGCAGCAACGAAAAAGAAAGAGAGAGAGAGGGGTGGACTCACTCATTTGGTGGCGTGAGAGAGGAGAGGGATCTAGGAGCAGCTCGTGTAAGGAGGCGGATTTGGCTGGGAGGTCCCGCGCGGAGACTGGAAGGAGTCATGTGCACCGCCTAGCGGAGGGTCTTACAGATGGCGAGCAGTCGCTCAGCTCGGCCTCAACGGTGTACAGCTCTAGGTCCACCTGCGAATGGGTCGCGGCTTTACCGGGGTCGTCCGTCGCTCAGCCTCAACCGTGGAGCAGCTAGCATCTCGAATGGGTCATTTGGCTCAGCCTCGAACGGTGGACCAACGCGGAGGAGCTTGTCCCTTAAAGTGGTGTGGTGTAGTGAGCTCGTGGGTTGTGTAGTGTTCTATGAGGGAGGATGGGCTTGTGGGTTGTGTAGGTTCTCTGAGAAATGCAACAAAAAGAACATAACCACCAACAACAAGGATCGAAAGTAGGCAAAGAACAATAACTCATGAATATTACAAATATACCATCACGTTTTTTATTGTTTTTTAAAACAAAAGCTCAGAAACACCTTCAAATTGTTTTGGATTTCTTATTTTTAAAACACACATCCTGTTTTCAATTTTTAAAAACCAATGTAAACAAAACATCTTACCAAGTAAGTATTTTTGTTTTTTTCATTTTAAAAATCAAGAACAGTTTTAAAATACTTTGCCAAAGAGGACCATTGACACTCTATATATATGTTGATTTTTTCAGAAAATTTTGGGGGGCCATGGCTCTCCATTGTCTTTAAAAAGATCTACTTATGATTACTATTTCCTCATAGTTCTAGTGCCACCACCACGTCAAAACCATGGTAGACAACACCAACCAATTCACACATGAGTTCTTTGTAGAGATGTCAAAACGACCAACCCGTCCTTGAAAAGCCCACCAAAACGGGCCTGGCGAGCCACCTACTAAAATAAAATAGGATAAAACAGTTACCAAGCCAATTTTGGGGCGAGCTGGTGGGTTAACGGACCAACCCGCCAAAAATTTAAAAAATTGCAAATTTTTTTTAATGGTTTGATGTTGTTTTGCTCACTCTACTCATATAGTAATACATCGTAATAGTGATATTGTCATTTGTCAAGTGTATGGGCTTTGTTTTTCAATTTTCAAATGTTCAACAGTATGGGCTTTGTTTTTCACATTTGATGGTCTTTTACTCTTTGATTTCTTTAATAGTTCAATTCAATATATGAACTTTATTTTTCACATGTTCTTTGGGTTTGGATAACAAGTATTAGTGTAATAGTAATTAATAACTAATAAATTTTAACTCAACCCGAAAACCCATAGGTTAAGCAGAAGGGGTTATGTAACATTTTCCCAAGTACAACTCATCTAGCGGGGTAGGCTGGAATTTTTACAAGCTTAAAAAGTTAGCCCAGCCGTGAAATGGTGGTTTTGCTGACCAGGCGAGCTGGGTCCGTTTTGACATCTTTAATTCTTTGATGACATCCTATCTGTGGAGACCTAGATCCACCACCATCATCATAATCACCACCACCAAACCCTTCCCACATCTATTACCAAATTTCCTAACAACACATCTAGCATATCCACCATCACCAAAGCCAACAATAGCAACAATAGAAAGAAAAGTTCAACAACAATAGCAGGACCAAATCACAACATAGTCATTGCATCAAAAGCCACCTAATTTAAAGTGAAGAGGATTAGATTTGGTCGGCCAATAGAACAAGAAGAAAAACCATTATTCATATTTTTAGCTTTAGCCATAGTTTCTTAGCTTAGTGTTGTTATTTTTTTAATTTTTCATAACACTGATGGTGCTAAGTTTGGTGTTTCGTGCGACAACATTTTGGTTTTTAGGCAAAGTGGGGATAAGAAGTTTGTCACCATGGTGGTGACAAAATCTTAGCGTTAAAAAATGAATCCGATGGTTGAGATGAAAAACATTTGAAATTGTTTAATATTGCAAATGTTCCCTAACACTTATATCTAATCAAAATCTGGAGGTCATTGGCATTGAAATAGTCCAAATCAAGATCTGGAGGCTCTCACAATGGGATGTCATCAAAGAACTAAAGATCTGAACTCTAATGCCTTCATCAAATCTAGGGAGCTTAGCCATAGCCCTAGTGCAGGGTGCATTCTTTCACCAAGAAGAGGATTCCATGCTATTATATCAAATGAGTGTTTTAATTTTTGAGTAAATTTGGTTTCTAACAATTTATTTGATGGATAAATTGATCCATAACAATTGTAAATACCTAAATTGGTCTCTCACAATTATTAAAATAGGACATATAAGTCCTTGACCAGCCTTTCAATGTTCGGCCAAAAGGCAGAGATGACAAAGAGCTCTTTGAGAAGGTAAAGCTCATCTGAGAGGAAATATAGCTCCTAATAGGATAAGGAAGAATCGGGCTTACAGGTGGCTGAGATTCGCATGTGACGGGCATTACCACCCGTCATCCAAGCTCATCCTCCTTAGCAAGCTCCGCCTCCTGGCCGAGCTCTATTTCCTCAAGACGAGCTCCACATTCTCACAACCAAGCTCTTTTTTAATCTTTGCCTCTTTTTTACAATTGTGAGGGACCAATTTAGGTGTTTACAATTGTTAGGGATCAATTTGTGTATTTACTCTTAATTTTCTATCTAATGAAATTTTAAAAATTGTAATTTGACCCTATTCCTTTTTCATTGTTTTGTCTTTTAAACCTGATCCAATATTTAAATAAAGCCCACTACTTCTTCTTATTTATCATCCCCAATGGTCCCAAACTAATTGGTGACCATATAAGAACTCGCCTTGGTTTTTGATGCCGTTACCAAAACACCACTTAGTTCATTGCATGATGTTTGTCATTCTCATGATGAAATATGTACTGACAAAGGCATCGTTTTTGCTTTCTATGGATGGTGCCTTCCTATTTAATGAGTTATGTATTAGGGCATTTTGAGAAGAGTGCCAAGTTGGTTAGCCAAAGTTGTAAAGCCTATTCTCCCCAGTGGTCCTCTCCTAAGTCTAAGACTAATATGGGTTTGGATGATAGGCCCAGCGCTGATGCGGTTCCTCTTTGGGCCTCAAACGTGTTTGGGTGATACTTTGCCTGGATGACAATCTATAGATGCTGATACTTTGCCTGGATGACAATCTAGAGATGCTTTCAATGTGGTGTTATCTCATGAACCTTACCTCATTGCATCCCCCCAGCAACCTATTTTGTTAAAGGTGAAGGCCTCTCCTCTAATGCGGATGCTCTCCTTTCAGCGGTCCTAATTTGGAACTAGCAGTTGACTTATCTAGGTATTACGGAGAATAAGAATTTGAATGGATTTCCTCAGAAGAAGGGGGGTTTCAAGAAAGGGTAAAGTTTAGTCCGATGGGTAGGACATCTATGGTGAAACCGTCTCTCATGGAGGATGGTCATATTTTGGAATCCTCTAATGATTTGGCCAAGGCTTAGAGTAGGCCAACAAACTAAGGTTGTCCTCAATAGATGAAGATTGTGTTATTATGGCTCTTGCTAAAGCTTATAATTCAGCTAATAATGATTTCCAATGTATTTTGGCTTTTGTTGATCATTTGGTTTAGTTTGTCATCTTGTTTCATTCAATTCAATTGATTTTGGGTTCAAGAGACTAGTCTTTAGCCTAGTTTTTGTGTTTTGGTTATATAATTCAGGCTTTTGATGTCTTTGGTTTACTTTGGTATTTGGTTTAGGACAACTTTTTTTTTTTTGGGTATAGGGAGCATTTGTATCAAGTTTTACAAATTTATTCTTGGGATAATTACTTGGGAATGATTTATTTCTAAAATACAGTGTGTTACTTATTCCATTCACTAACATTTTATAGACAAGAAATATCATACCAAACAAAAATTGATACTTTGTTTTCACTTTATTTTAATAGATAATATACTTTTAAAAATATAAACAAATATCAATTATTAGATTGTATACATATTGTTGTCAAATTCATTTGAAATTTGATATATGCTTCATCAATATAATTAATGTCACATAATTTAATGATCAAATTTATTAAGTGCAATCTTTATTTAAAAAAAAATTAGATGGAATAAATATGGAAGACTTTTTAAGTCTCACATCAAGGAAGCTACCTTGAAAAGGTAGTCTTATAAGGATTTGGATTTTCCCGCTCAAATAACTATTTTCCACAATTTTTGGAGTGTTTTTCATTTTTTTTAATATGTTAAAGAGCTTTTTTTTTGTATTTAAATGTCTAATATCATGTATCTTGATTTTGAGTGTTGTTAGGACATGAAAGTTTAAAGCCATTATGAATAGGCTAGTGGTGAGAGACTTATGTAATTTGCATAAAGTTATAGGTTCAAACCCATTATCAACAATGTACAAAAGAAGATATGAAAGTTTATAATGCAAACGCTTCTTTAGGCAAGGTTATTAATTATTCGTACATGAACTTCCTGTTTCGTAGCTTTAAGTGAAGCGTTAAAATAACTAAAGATAATACCCGTGCAATTATTGCACGGGTTTAATTATAACATTTTATAATTGTTTTTAATTGTAATATAATAATAGAGTCTTTTAAATTATTTTATGTAATATCATTGATGGAGTCTATGAAAAACTTCATTATTAATAATTTTAGCATAATTACGCATTTCTAGCATAATGGTATAGATTAAAAAAAGTTATACATTTAATAGTTAACATATAGTAATTTTTGCCATTCTCAAGTGTAATTTGATAGTCAATATATCATGTTGTGTTGGTTTTACGTGACACAATGAAAACATATATATAATTAATTACCATAAAAAAAATACGTAACTTTTTTTTGTACCTTTGGTTAATGATTTTTAACTCAATTTATATTTTGACAATTATTCTTTTAATATCTTCACTAAACCCACTTAAAAGTCTATATATGCATAACTCATATGTAAGTCATTTCATCTTAATACATTCAAATTTTGATAATTATAACTAAATAATATAGACTAAATACCCAAACAAGTCCTCAGGTTTTGAAAATCCCAAATTAGTCCTTCACATTTCAAAAAAGGGGACAAATTAGTCCACTTAGTTAAAAACAAGACAAGTTGGTTCCATACACTGTACGGAGGACTAATTTGTTCCTTTTTTGAAATGTGAGGGATGAATTTGGGATTTTCAAAACTGAGACTAAATTGTCCCCGATACAAAAGGAACCCTTGGGTATTTGTCAATAATATATCTTACAATAAAACTTTGTGCATTTTATTTACATAAGAAATCACAATTTAACAATCAATATAAAATGATAAGATATTAAAGTAATTTAATTTTTAAATGTTTCATTATTTTATGGGTTAAATGCATTTTAAGCCCCTAGAATTTAGGTCATGTGCAATTTAAATCTTACTTTTTAAATTGTGGAACGCAACCCCCTATGTTTTTCAAACTGAAAACAAACCTTCTGTTGAATAGACATCCATTTACTTCGTTAAATGTTTGTGTGCCAATCTCTATTTTTTTTTAACAAAATTATCCTTAATCTTCTTTGAAATTCCCTAACCCTAATCCCCAAACATCATCATAGCTCTCCGTCTTTCCAAGACACTCCACCTTTACCCACCACCCCTAATTCAAGCACCCTCCACCTCTACTTCCACCCCAACCTTCAACCCTAACCTGAATCAAGCTTTAGCTTCAAACCCCACCTAGGCCATCTCATCCCAACGATCGAGCTTTAAAGCATTTCGTCCCGACGACAACTTCACAATCACCATCCTCGCCATCCTTTCCCACGCTTCGAGCAAAAACCCATGTCCTAAACTCCACCACCACACCTAATGATGACTACATCAACATCATTGAAATCTCGTCACCGACATCACCTTCCTCATAGACGATGACACCACTGTTGTCACGCGCTTGTGTGTAATAATGCACGCAGCCATCCCCTGCATTTGCCACGTGCTCTCCAACATCACCACCACCGTTCACCCTTCGTCGCTCATCATATGTCTTTGTTGCTTATCAAGTATGTCTTTGTTGCTTCACATGCATGGCTCTTTTCCTTGGTTATGTACTCTTCTTACTTGGATAAATAAGTGAAAGGACAACATGTTGACCAAAAAGAACCGTCGTAAAGGGAGAAAGGGACTTTGGGGGTTAATGGTTGAAAAAACATAATAAGGGAAAATTTTAAATTAAGATTGTAGAGAAAGTTGGGCCTAAGGTGGAGGGTGCTTGGATTAGGCTTGAGGGTAGAGGGTGAAGATGAAGTGTTATTGGAGAGACAGAAAGTGTGGAGATGTTTGGGGATTAGGGTTAGGGAATTTCATAAAAGATTAAAGGTAATTTTATCCAAAAAAATATATCATGTGATTGACATGTGGACATTTAACAAAGTAAATAGATGTCTATTTAATAGAAGGTCTATTTTGCAGTTTGGAACCGTAGGAAGGATGTTGCACAATTTAAAAAATGAGATTTAAATTGTATCGCCTAAAATTCAATGGGCTAAAATGCATTTAACCCTTATTTTATTTATATAAAAGTATCAATATAATATATATACATAATCTAATAAAATTATTAATCATTGAGTTTTCTAATATATAAAATAGAGAATATTCAAAATTATGTAATATAAGTATAAATATATTTTTCTTTATTACACATTGCAATAAATAAAATATGCAGTTAATTTTATTTTTTCTACTTTACTTGATTAAGAGTTTGGTATTAAAACTTAAAACAAATAGAATATGCATAACATGAAAAGTAAAAAACCAAAAATAATATATATAAAAATGAAGATCTAAATTAAATCATTATTTTAAATTAGATCAAAATAGGAAAGTAAAAAAAATTAATACAATCTTCATCTAACTGTATTAATAAAATTCAAAATTTTATGAATATAAAGCATAACTTAATATAGTAAATGAAATTTAACTTTAAACATTAGAGAAATAGAACTAAATATTAATTTAATATATTTTTAATTGAATGACATAATTAAAAATTTCATGAATCAAGATAGAGAATGTCAACTTAAATAACATAAATTGTATAAAAATATAAATTAATAAATATATTATTACTTAAGCTAAAGAATTAGTTTCAAGCATTAGAATAATAAAATAACATAATTTATATAAGAATATAAACCAAATTAATATATTGTTGATTTTTTTGGTTAGATTAATATATTATTGATTATGTGAAAGAATTAATTAATTATAGTCCTTAAATTATTTGAAAATTGATGAACTCTTCTAAAGTAGAAAATGGTTTTTTCAAAATGAAGAAATGCAATGTCTGCATATCAATTATTCAAATTAATAATTATATTAAATATAATATTTTTGGTGATTTAGGATTAATTTCTCTAACTAAAATGATATGGAGGTTTCCATTTATAGTAGATAATATTTCAAATTGTATAATACAAAACATAGATATAATACAAATTATAGCAGCTACACGCAATGAATCATATCATAATTGAAAGTTTAGGTGAATATTAATTACAAAATAATTATATTAATACTTTGAATAATATATAATTGTAAATTGAGTTTGATTTTAATTACAAAAGAAATGTGTAATAATTAAAGAGTGGAGAGAGCATTAACAACATGTGTTTTAAATTTTACTATATATAATATAAATTAAGAGTAATATAATTCATGGGTTTCTTTATGATCAACACAATTTTAAAATGTGAATTAATATTTATTAATATTGAATTTAGCTCTATGTATAACTAGTCATTATTTAGTTTACCTAAAACCAATTAAATATCTGCCGTTGATCCCTTACTAACTTCAATCTCATTTCTTCTTCTACTCCTTTTTTTGTTTAATATTAGTTGTCTGTAAAACTAAATTAAAATCACAAGTAATTAACTTTTGATAATTTAAACTAATATCATTAATTTCGCAACGGAGCATATAGGAGAATAGAGAAATATGTAAGATAAATACAAGAGAGAATATTATGAATTGAAGTGAGAGAAAAGTGAAATGATAATTAATATGAATAAAATAAAATTATAAAATTGATCTAAACTACAAGTTGGCTCATAAGATATACTCCCTCTTCTGATAAATAATTGTCCAATTTTAAATATACACAGAAATTAAAAAATAATTAATAATATTTCAATGTTAATAAAAGCTATATGTACTTTATAACACTACTCTTGATATTTCTCACTAAGAGTATATTTAATAAAAAAATAAAAAAAGTTAATAAGAGGTATAATTGAAAAAAAACTAATAAATATCACCTAAAATTTTTAAGTAGACAATTATTTATGAAAAAAAATAAAATTTTCATATTGGACAATTATTTATAAATGGAGGAAGTAAAAGTAGACTTTTTATTTAAAATAAAATTTTATTTGATCAGAAAATAAATATTTTTTTTACCAGAAGAAATTCATTGATTAATAAATAAATATTTAAGACTGAGTATGAGATTTCAGCTAAGAACGTGGATACAAATATCAAATTCTATTGACAACAAATACAGGCTTTTGGTCAACAGTATTTGATTACAGGATAGGCCATGCCCAATATACATGTTCCTTTATTGGTCTTAACCCGAAATACATCTGAAGTTTATCCCTCAAGCAATTTGGCTGTGCAAAATACGGAAAGCATTACAGCAAGTTCGGTCCTTCGTATTTTATTCTGAAGCCCAAATTGGCCCTTTGAGCATATACAGATTAGCGCACTTTCTAAAGATATTGGCCTTGGGCTGAACAAGCCTTTTTATTCTCACAACTTTCATTTCATTGAGCAGTGATCAATTACCTATATTAAAGACCCAAAAATTATTAAGCCCCAAAAGAAACAAAGGCAAAAAAAAAAAAAAACCCATATGTTGTTGTCCAATATCACCTATATGTTTCTTTCAATAATTATTTCAAAATTCACTTATATATTGATATGTAATATTACTTTTTGATGACTACAAAACGTTTAACATTTGACAATATATAAAAAATTTATAATTAATATTTCTTGTAAAAAAAAAACTTCAAAAAACACTTATAAATATACAGATAGACTATATTATATACACGTTTATGTGAGAGATTTCTTGTTCTCCGACTTAAAATTTGATTTATGTATAGAGAAATGTTATGAAAACAACAAAATTTCATAATAAATATATATCACAAATATTATCACCATGTGATGAGTGAATGAAATAATAATGATAATGTATGTGGTGTATATTTATTATGCAATTTTATTACTTCTAACATTACAACTGGTTTTTGGTATACATCCCCCTCCTCCCCCCCCCCTCTGCTCACGTGTTTCATGAGCCACTCACAGTGGAAGAGCCACCAGATCCGCCATATCCATTACAAAATCAATCATTCCACAACAATCTAGCCATTCAATAATAAACATCAAATACAGCCACGAATATATTGGTGACAATGAAGTTTAAACCGATGACCTTGTACAAACGATTCAACCCTCTCACCACAATAAGTCAATAACAATATAATATCATCAACAAAACTTTATGATAAATACTAAATAGAATGAATATTCTGTATTTCCTTTCACCTACCTGTGGAACGAACCATGTCCATCATCCAAGACTAAAATTATCTTGGTAACAATCATATTAATAACATATAGAAAGCGGAGGGAAAGGGAGGAAACATAGAAGTCATCGAATGGGCGGGCTTGAAAAAACTAAACACAAACAAAAATTACAAGAACATTAGTTTCATCCCAAACCGCCCATTCCTACAACTTCTAATGGTTCAATCTCCCATTCCCCCACCCCTTGCAAAGTTTATGCTTTTCACTCACACCGATTAATTTCATGGGTTGGCTTCTCTTTTTATAGGCCACTCAACCCATGCCCTTAACACAGTGCATGTTGTAATTTTGACGCTAAAGGAGGGTAAAGTTTTTTAGGGACTTGACTTAAGAACAAATGCCGTGTTGCGTGTGATAAACGAGTTGAGGAACCCGAATCAACTAGAGGGCCTCCTTTAGTGGGGAAAAAGGTACGAATCATGGTGAACTTACGTTAGCAAATCATTTTTATAATTGTGCTCCAATCTGTCCACTTCGCAAACACACGGATTCTTTGGCGTTTTTCAAAGATTTTTTCACTGCAAATCACTTTTATAATCGTCCTCCAGTCTGTCCGCTTCACAAGCAGAGAATCTTTAGTTGTTTTTATAAGATTTTTTGAACGTTAATTTTCTTTCTTTCTTTTTTTTTTTCTGTAAATCGAACTAGATTTAATAATTGATGGGTTTGGCATATTCACTGTCCCTTGATAATATATTATATACCAATTAACTTGGGTTGGTTAAGGCTGGTTAAGATGCCAAGTGCTGTAACCACTTAAGACTCATAAGCCTTTTAAGGACCACAGTTGTTGGGTCGGATTAGTCACCTTCCTAATAATATGGCTTCATGCTCCATCGAGACAAAAAAAAAAAAAAAATTTTATTCTTTGACGTGGATAATATCTTTAACTTACAATTAATGTGTGTTGCACAATATAAAAAACTAAAGAAGGAATTTGTGAGTTGCTCCAGTGGAATGATAAATTCTAATTGTGTTAGTAATGGATGGTAGTAGAACAATCTTTTTCTTCTTGGAGTATCTTAAAAATATATTTGGTTTGACTTTGGCTAACAATTAAGTGGACTTCATAGGCCTACCTGGCTAGTTGCTTGTCGTGTGATATATATATATATATATTCTTTATTTTTTAAACTTAAAAATAGATTGGAGAAATATTCACTTTATTCTAGGGCATGAGATGCCGTCTATAGATTACCCACCAATAAATAATCTAAAAATCAAATTAAAGACTTAATGATATATGAGCGGAATATCGACTAACAGAGTAAAATTTGTTTGCCATCATGTGACATATTGATTTATCCTTTTTCACTTGAATATATGAATTTCCTATATGTAATTAGTTCCAAATCTCTTTTGTAACAATCCAGGTGACTATTCTTTAATTTCATGTTTTGCTTGATTATGTACACTTTTTTTTTTTTTGGGTATGATTAGGTACACAGATGAGAGCAAATGTGATTTGTATGGGTTTATATTTTATTTCTCGATTTGATGGTATTGTTTCAAGATGAAAGACTCATATACGACGAACTTTCACATTTCAAACTTGGTCGGCTAGATAAAAATCGTTATACGCTCTATTCACGTATTGCTCTTTACACATGCTTCTGATGGAAATTTTCTGTTTTCCTGTTAAGATTTTGCAATATTCTTCCAATTAAAGGTTGTGTCGACAAAAAATTCTCCCACTCACCATAGAATAGATAGGGAGATTGTTGAGTTTAATTAGATGTTAGTTAGATTATTTTTCTAAGTTGGCATGCTAGTCACTAGTTAGTTCATTTTTCTTGTTCTGTGTGAGGCACCTGATTAGCATATATAATTTAGCACACAGTACCTTGTATACGGTTAGTAAATTTTAGATTTCCTATTCTCCTCTCTATATTTTTTCTCATCATTCTTGCCATATGTTTCTTAACACCACCCATAGGGACAAAGTTTCTACACCAACAGACTTATGAGTAAATCAATAGGAGACAAATAATAACCAAGTAAAGCTTGAAGCTTTCAAAAAAGTGAGATAAACCAAGTACAGAAAGTTTAAGCATAAGGATAAGGGTTAACGCCAAAGTCTTATATACAGATAGATAAAAGCTTCCCGTAATTTTATTCACAGACAGCTGAACTAAATTGAAAAAAAAAAAGGGAAAAGAAAACATTTGAAAGAAAGGTAACATGGTTGCTCTCCCTAGCCGAAAGAGAAAAGGTAGCTTCCACGCTGGGCTCACTGCAAAGATAGACATAGACGTTAAAATTGAGAGGAAGATATGAAAGAAAGGGAATTAAACAATGTCAGAATTACTCTATGATGCATGTTTTGTTATCTTTTACTAACAATGCTTATTAGAATATAAAATCATTTATATATCTTTATTCATCAACTTAAGAACAAAGGTCAAACTCTAGACCACTTAATCATCATAGAGACTCTGATATACCATATCATAAAATCACTTGTCCCAAAAGCTTAATCTGATGAGTAGAGCCACTTGAATGGTTTTATACACTAATAATGTTCTTCTAACCTTGGGATGATAATTGTAAGGAAATGGATTAGAATTTGGCAGATTCGGTGGCTGCAGTATTTGAGATTGATCAAAATTAGGCAGATTTGGTGGCTGCATTATTGTCTCAAATTGATCTGCAGATGGAGGATACGGTGGAAGCATCATTTGAGACTGATCAGACGGCAGATATTGATGCTGCATCATTTGAGATTGATCAGAAGGTAGGTATGATGCTTGCATCGTCTGAGATTGACCCGGCAGATATGGAT
This sequence comes from Dalbergia oliveri, assembly GCA_030441495.1. Classification (NCBI taxonomy): domain Eukaryota; kingdom Viridiplantae; phylum Streptophyta; class Magnoliopsida; order Fabales; family Fabaceae; genus Dalbergia; species Dalbergia oliveri. The sequence goes on from JAMLFY010000010.1 coordinate 28,641,011, forward strand.
TCATCTGCATCATTTCGGATAGATCAGACGGCAGATCATATGGAGGCAGAGGTGGAGGTTGAACCAACTGCTGGAGGTTTCTTTCTATCATTTCCTATAAATAATAATAAAAGAATAGCCATTAACTAAAGCCAGATTAGTTAAAACAATTTGGGAAATTAAAGAATACCGTAAATTTCCTTCAACATATATATGCTTCATAGTTCACACTCACCTCCATATTCATCCTAGGATTTTCCACGAAACCAGCAGCTTGAGATTGGGAAGCTTGGCTTCCTTTGTTTCCAGCCTTCACTACCTGGTTTTAACAAGTATACTGTATCAGGTATCTTAGAGTCAGCAGTAATTACATATATTCTGAATCTGAATATACAATGAACCTAAATAATGCATGGCTCATGTTACATCAATAAAGTATATAAACATAAGTAACTAGATTAATGATCACACACATCTATACACATAATTCAACAAAGCGTTTAATGCACATATTACCAAATTAAATTTGCTAACTTCCTTTCATGCTTCTAGGGAAAATCTTAGTGTAAAGAATAATTAAACCACGAATAATCTTTGTATATAAATCTGCAGATGAATATAGTACATTGAAAGCATGTGTATACAAAAGGAAGGTGAATGTTACAAAATAATCAGGTTGATCCATTAGTTTTTGCAAGTTAATTGTTTACTCTATAAAAGTCATGCATCAGGCTTTATATATCACATACCTTTTATAATTAGTGAAATTTAGATTTTTCTATTCACTGTCGAACTCTCTATAGCAATGCTTCTCAAAACAGGTAAATGGAGAAAGATTAAAAAGAAAAGACCTTAGGGACATCATGGTGATCATGGCCACAATCAGCAACATTGGCAAGGAAATTGAAGGCTTCATCTTTCTTAATAGCCATGGCTACGTCGCAGTGCTTGAGGCTGCGCTTCTTGTTTGATTCAGCACGGATCCATGCTCGAAAGGTGAGCTCCTGAACGAACACCTCACATGCTTTTGCAAGCATTTGTGGAGCATCTGAACTGATCATCTGCTTGTGAAACGTATGTCATCATCAAACACAACGTAACTAACAAGAATTATCCCCATGTGCATGCTTTTGCTTATATATACTTTATTCTATGTAGAGAAAACAAATGGGGTTGTTTCAATATGGTATCCAAACACAAAAATTAAGCTCTGCAAAATAGTTGTTTTATATGTTTGTGTGTGTGCCACACAGAGATCAATATACACAAATTTGGATGGACATGGGAAAAGGCAAAGGCTCTCTTTGGTTTACATTTTTATTTCCTGGATTCTTCTTTTGGGTTTTATATTTTAATATTTTATAAAGAAAATAATGAAAATATGAAATGAAAAAAGAAAACTGGATTTTATCATTTTATTATTTTCTTCATAAATCATAATAATAGAAAACCAATTGAAATGAATACAAAAACCAAATATAAGCTAATATTTTAAGAACTAAATTGGAGATCAAATCAACCAGACTTTTGATTCATGGTTCAGTCCTTCAATTTTTTGTTGATATGAGATTAAATCGTAATTTAATTGAAAAGTGTTTGAACCAAAAATATTTGGTTCAATGAGTTCAATCGAACTATTTGGTCTGAAATTTTTAAAACATTGACAAAAAGTTTAATATTATTGCGAGAAATCAAACAATAATATATCTTGTTACGTAAAAAGAAACCAAAATTGCAAACCTTGATATTCTTATTAGATTTCATGATCTTCTTGATCCGAGCTGGGAGCAAATGCTGCGGCTCCGCTGCCATCATAGGTAACCGTTCCACAGAAATTATTGGTTAATTGCCGAAGAAAAATATTAGAAATTAGAAACTTTATTAGAAGTTTATTATAATGATGCAATAGGATTATTGTAACCTTAGATAAATGAGTGGGTGATACCACTTCATTTCATCTAACAATTATTATAGTTTCTATCAAAGATTTTTCTTGCATTGCTCATTGAAGAAATAATATTTGTTTTTCTGGGTAGATTGAAGAAACGTATTTATGATTTCACTAGGATATGAAAGGCTCGCAAAGAAATAGATAATTAAATCAATTGTCTGCTTTGTTGAAAATATAGAACCTTCGGTTCTTCGAATATCACTAAACTGCTGGTGCCAAAATTGCTCCAATGCCTTCTTCTGCATATGCATAGATTACAAACGTCATTTTATTTTTATAGAAAAACTGGTATAGAAAAAGAAAAAAAAAAAAAAGGAATTTGGGAGATATATCTAGGATCAATTGAAAGTCCAAGATTTCTGTTTTTCGTAGCTTTCAAGGAAAATAGTATAATATAAGCCTAGTAAAAATAAACAAACACAATGACAGAATGTTTTAGCAAGAGGGTTAAAAAATGTACAGGGTGGTGAAAAGTTAAAATTGGAAATTAAATTAAAAATAAATGGTGAGTTTAGTGAGGATTGAAGAATCGGTTCACCTCTTTGTCTTCTTGACTGTCCTGAGGACGAGGGCAAGGGGGAATTGGCTTAGAATTAGAGGGCTGATTTGGTGGAACTGAACCACTACCGAAATCCATTGCTTTGCTTATTGAAATTGCTTAGTGCTTGACTTCTTACGACTCAAGAGGCAAGTCTTTAAATAACGAGGCCTTCCCCATTAATTTACGGGGAATGATTATTAATTAAAGAGTTAATATCTATTTTAGTATTTGACTTTATACTTGTGAATCATTTAGTCTTTAAATTTTAAAATGAGTCAAAATATCTTGATATTACAAAACTGAAATTAGTCCATCATCTCATTTTTATTTAACATTTTGTCAATTAAATGATTATATCTAAGGTTAAGTGATATTTTGATATATCATGTATCATATGAAGTATAATAAAATTTAAAGTGACTTATTTTTGTGTTTAAAATTGCACAAAATGAGTCTTTTTATGACTTGAAAATGAGATTTAAATGACTTATTTTATGTAATTTTAAAACCAAATAAGTCATTTTAAACTTAATTTTACTTCAGATGATATAAGATATATGAAAGTATTATTTAGCATTACACCTCGTCATTTAATCGAGGAATGTTCTATAAAATTAGTAGGCTAAGGGGCTAATATAACTTATGTTTTGTAATGTTAGGAAAAATTAACTTATTTTAAAAATTATAGACTAATTATTTTCGAGTGTAAAGTCATAGATTAAAATAAATAATAACTCTTAATTACTCACTCCTTTTTAGAATATCATCACAAAATCATCTTTCAAAATATATGTTGTTTTCACATTCTAATAAAGTATTTTTTTTTATATTCTAATAGTACCCCTAAGTAATTAATGATCATTAGTGTAATCTTTCATTTTCAACCATTTAATGTGCTCCACAATTTAATGATTGATAGAATATATTAGTCCATATACCATAGTTTTGCATAAAGGTACTCTATTATCATATTACTCCATCCGTCATTAAATAATTGTTTAGTTATAAATGCTCAATGGAATTAAGAAAATAATTAGTAAAATACCAATATTAGTAAAAATTATGAATAGTTTACTAAATTACCCTTATTTCTTTTCAATACTTCAAGTTCGTCTCTCTTCCTTCATTAATATGTAAATATATTTAATAAGGATATTATTGATAAAAAATAACTAATACTATCTAAACTTTTAAAATGGATAATTATTTATAAACAAAATAAATTTTTAAAATGAACAATTATTTAAAGACAAAGGGAGTATTTATCACTTTTTTTAATATATGTATTTGTCCAAATTTAACATATATATTTGCAAGGGAAAGAGTAAATTTTAATAACGGGGCATTAAATATATTGTTAGAGTTAAATGAAATAGTAATTAATTCCTATGTCAAAAGTAAATGGGCATTAAATTAATAGGTGTAAATACATTAATGCTCTTCCGTTTATCATCAAAATATATTTAAATTTTTGTTTTTAACATGAGATTAATTATTTTTATATATTGATAGTGTAAAATAAATTTGTACTACTATCCACAAGAATGCAAGAAACCATCATATATATTTTTTAGGTGTGATTGGTTGAAAAATAAAAATGAGAAAAAAGATTTATAAATAAGTTTTATGTGTAGAATTACATATTCATAAAATTGAATTTGGATAGTATACATGAAGTTATAACATGCACCCACAAAAGTGAACTCTCTAAAAATTGCTCTTACAAAATTATAGTAGTACTGCTGGTTACAAAATTATAAAATTTATTCCCAATAATGAGAAGCCACCACAATAGTGTTCAATAAATATATTATAAAAATGCTCTAAAAATAAAAAATAACTACAATGAATCATTTTTATTGTTATTAATTAAGGTAATATTTTACTAGTCTTTTTAAGTTTTGAACAATATAAGTTAGCTTGAAAAGTACCTTATAAGGTGTTCTAAAAAACCAAAAAATCACTCATGACTTTTAAAAGTTAAGAGTAAAAATGACTTAATTTTCTGTTTACTAAATAAATAAAATTGACTTATATTTATTCATAGGAAGGAGCACCAATTTGAAAAACACCACCAAACTAAGCCTAATTCAACCCAATGGGTTATTTTTAGATGATATTTAAAGCAATAGATAAAAAGTGTTCAAATACTTTTTTTCCCCTAAAAACTGTAAGGTGACAAAGTAACAGGAATTTCACAGAGAAATATTTTATTACTTTAAAAACTTCAATAAATTAAATAACAATGACTTCTTTATTTATTTAAACATGTTAATAAATATTGCTTTTACCTACGAATATTAGGACAGATAAATTAACATGAATTTTATAAAAAATATTTTATTGAATTAGTTTTAATATATTCATTCAGTATATTAATCTTATTTCAATTCTTAATATCACTTATATGGAGTATTCACGAAAGAGGGAAACAAATTTATTAAGGTGGGAGAAATAGTGGGAAAAAAATATTAATTAGGTGAGAGAAAATATCAATATGGTAATTAATATGAATGAGAAAATTTAGTTGGGTGAGAGGAAAAGGAGGATATGTCGTTGCTCTTTTTTTATTCACATGGAAAGATGATATTAATTAGGTGAGAGAAATAGCCAATATAATAATTAATGTGAATAAGAAAATTTAATTAGTGAGAGAAAAAGTTAATAAAAAATTTATTCACAATAATTATTGTATTGACTCTTTTCTTTCACCTAATTATTTTCTTATTCACATTAATTATTGTATCGACTCTTTCTCACCCAATTAAATTTTCATTCACAATATTTAATGTATTGACTCATTATCTCAGCTAATTAATATTCTCTTTCCATTATTTCCTTTCAATGTGAATGAAAAAAAGAGCAATCATATATCCTCCTATATATCCTCTTTCTATGTGTTAAATAAACTAAAAAAGTATATTGAATTCATATTTTGAAATCTTAAAAGTAATCAAAATTAAGTATTTAATAGAATTTGTAGAAAGATAAAGTAGAAGAATATATCATTTTTTCTTAGAAAAAAATATTTTGTTAACCACTACTCTAAGGCTGCATTTGACACATTACCTATTAAGATTGCTGGTAAGGTAAAGATTATCACATTTTAAATTATTGGTAATGTTACTATGTAGTGTTTGATCGATATGGATAGGTAAGTAACTAGCAATCCTCAATACTTTATTTTGTGTATTAAAAGGATTAGTGAATAATATATATATATATATATATATATATATATATATATATATATATATATAGACACACTTATTATTATCTCTATAAATGGTTCATGATATAGTAAATTTATTAATTTATTCTCTTTTATTATTAAATAATTTTAACATTTAAATTGTGCAAAATTTTTTTAAAATAGGCTCTTTATTTTAGTTAAGGATCATATCTGAAATTTTTTCAATCTTATATACATTATATTTAGAATCAAATATAAAATAGAATAACATATTTATATTTTATTTATTTATTTAACTATTAACTTATTTTTAAAATAAATTTATATACTTAATTTTCTAAAAAAAATTTTAAATAAATTATTCTTTATTTTTTGTAAAGGTCACCAAATTATTTTTTTATTAATATCCTGTGGATTGGATGGGTTAAATGACTAGAATATTGAATATATGATATCATACAAACTTTATTTTTCCTATCAAAATGTTTCTGTTTTAAAAATTTTAAATAGAACCCTTAAAGCAATAATTAGCAAATCTCAGTAGTATTGTAGACTTTTTTTCCAAACTAAATGTGAAACTTATTAGCATGCGTATAAAAATGCACATGTTAGCAATTTCTCTTATAAAATTATTCATCCTTTAAAAAATAGAGAAATGCTATTGCCATATTCTCCTATTTGGTATGTCAAATTAAAAATCTTTTTAATTAAAAATCTTAAATTAAATAATATTTGAATATTTTGTAAATTATAACTCATATCATTATAAAGTTAACTTTTTTAATCGAGAAGTGTTGTAGGTTAATTCTTAATTATAAACAAAAGCTTCAAATTATTAAGGATATCGTTATTATCAGGTGGGTTTGAAAAGGGAAAAACCATTGTTTAATCAGTATAAGTTAGAAAGAACTTGAGATTTCAGACAAGGAGTCCACGTATATTAATGTCCTAACCCAATGATATTATTATATAATAAAAAATAAAAATACTATTCAAACACCTACAAAATGAATATCTATTAGAATACCCACTTAACAATCATTGGATGTGATATGATTGATAAAATGTGTGAAAGATACTATTATATCTAATAATTATTAGTGGGTATAAACACTTATTTTTTAACTTTAAATAGCATCACTCATAATAAAATATTACATAGCCAAGGCTTATCGATAAAGCAAAGAGTTCGGCTTCATGGCTCCCTCCTTATTAATTGCTTTGTAGCTTGGTTGAAATTTGAATTGGTAGCGTCAGAAAGTGGAATTGGTATGGAATTAGATATTTTAATTCCAATTTTCACATTTAAAATAATATATAAAATTAAAATTAAAATTTTATATTGTTACTCTTAGATAATATACCTCAAATGGAAGACAAGATCACCTCCTGAGCTACCAAATGCTATAGATATTTCAGAATATAATTCCATATGGTCAAGATGGCAGATGAGGAGGTCCATATGGTCCAAAAGGACTAGCAAGGAGGACTATACTAGGACCAAAGACCAAGAGCATGTACTGTATTCACCCGAGGTCTAGAAGCAAGTCGCATCAAGCTTAGCAGAGATCCAGGAAGATGAAACGACCCAAGGCAATGTCGAGAGGAGTGCATAATGAGCACGGGTAGTACGACATACAGATAAAGTCCAAACAACCTATCATAACTCATGATAAGTGTATAAGGGACATGCAACTCAAATGAGCAGGTGAAGGGATGGAGGAATCTTCTCCAAGTATGGTATTCACTCATATTTACTCACTCCTAAAACTTACTTGGGCGTAGAGATCAGGTCCCGCTTGGTACCAGCTGGGAGGGAAGAACACCAACATAAGAGGAAGAGGGACAATAGCACATTCACGTTCCCGCACCAGGTATACCCCTATATCGCAACAATATAAATCAATTTTATGAAATTAAAATAATTAAAATGACTTTTTCTTGGTTCATATCTTATATCCTATAAGAGAAATTGTATTCAATAGAAAAGGATCTTGTACTTTTAATATCAGCGGTGTAATTAAGGTGAGAGCAATGCTACTCTAGGTTAAGTTTGGTGTATACGCCAGATATTATTTAGTTATACTTACAAAGGATGATTAAATGTATTTAAAAATATAGTGAATGAATTTAATCACACTTTCAATTAAATGTTGCTAAATTGACATGTGTTTAACCACACATTTTCACACCTAGCAACACTCTACAAATGTGGTTAAATGACTAATGTGTGATATAGCATACTTTATATAACATATATAGACAAAACCGTTAATATCTATCTCTATTATTTTTTCCCCTTTTACATCTTTGACAAATTAAAGAGATGAATTCCATCATAATTTCAAAACTTATTAATTTTTTTTTTTATTTCTATATGATTCTTTTTCTTTTTCATTTATTTGCTAACAAACAACAATAAAATGTTTGTTGGAATTTATTTTTTGAAGAATTATAATTTCTTATTTTTATAAATATGAAAATTCCTATATTTTAATTGTATTGATATAGAAATATTTTTCAGAAAAAATTATGATAAATGCATTACTGTAGTAAAAAATTTTTTATTGTATTAATTTTTTTCATTATGTTCAAATTTTGAGTGACACATTCATATAATATAAATAACAATTTAATTACAAATTACAATTCAGGTTATAAAATTTTAGCAAACCCAGATGCAAAATTCATTAATTTTCTAAACCAATTTCAATTCTAAAAGAGCTCGAATTAAATTTAAAATTTTATATGGTAATTCTAACTCCCACGCCTAATTAAGTTAATTATGTTTTCCATGATTGTTTTGTTGAACTAGTGCGCCTTGCAAACAAGCCCTTACTATAGTCCATGAGTAATGTGCGGGATACAACACATTGTTGTTGTTTAAAAAGGAAATTCTAATCGATATATTATTATTGTTTTTTTTATATTATTATTTAGAAACTTCAAACATATAAGGATAAGGTATACTATAATTAATAATAAAGGCCTATAAACATAAAAGACAAAGGTTTCCCACAATTTTATTAAGCCAAAGTCCATTAACGTACAGGGCGGCGAACTAAACTAACTGAAAAGGGGGAAAACATTATTTGAACTAAACTAACATGGTTGCTCCCTTGCTGCAACAGAAAAGGTAGCTTCCACGACATTCTTACAATTATATTGGTTCACCCGCATGCAGAAAATGCCTCCCAGGGTTCACTGCAATAACCAATATTAGGGATCTTGTTAAAATTGAATGAAGAAAAATATGAAAGAAGGAAGAACCAATTAAGGTTATATGTATGTATTATATTCGTTCTTGTATATATCAGAAATAGGCCTCGGCATTAATTACCTTAGATTGATCAGAAGGAACATGTGGATGCTGCTTCATGTGATCAGGATATGGAACTTGGTTTTTTTGCATCCCTTTCCTATAAAATAAGTAGGGATAATCATTTAATTTAATTCAACCATGAATAATCTTATGGATATAATTAAATCTGCATATTCATATAGTCATTGAAAGCATAAGTATAAAAAAAAAGGGATATATATCTGTAACGTAAATAGTAAAATTTAGATTTCTTATACACACTCAACTCTTTTCTTTAGTTAGCCATGATGGCTAAAATAGTTGTAGCTAGTTAGACTTTTTAACATTTAATTAGTATTTGAATTCTTAAAAGTATGTATGAAAAATTTGTAGTAAGAAACAATATTATATTTGTGGCTCTATGCTTAAGAAGAGTCATCGTTTTTCAATACCCTGATAAGTTTCTTACCATAACTTAAACGAGGAAATTAAGATTAAAAGAGATCATGAACTACCTGAGTGAGGGAATCAAGGGCATGGTGATTATGTCCGCAATCAGCAACATCAGCTAGGAGATCAGAGAGGACATCATCTTTCTTAATAGCCATGGCAACGTCACAAATATGAGGGTGTTCTTGTTCTTGGCCTCAGCATGGGTCCAAGCTCGAGTCGCGAGCTCCTGGACGAATATCTCCCATGCTTTTGCGAACACTACTGGAGCATCTGAATCGATCACCACCTCCTTAGTTTTCAGATGGACGTACGTTAGTCACAAAAATTAATCGTTGCTAGACAATATAAAGGGCTTTTAATTTATGATGCAATTGACTCAAATTAAATGAAATATAGCTGGGCTAAATGTGTTTTAAATATTTAAAAATATGGCGAATTTTAATTTTAATTTATGTGAAAATAAATTTTTTTGGTCTTGACTTTTGATTCAATTTTTTTTAAAATAGTTTTGATCACTGTTGTTTTAATTTTGACCCCTATAAATATTTAAAAGCATGCATTTAATATTTATAAACATTAAAATTGTTGGACTTGATTTTTATAAATAGTTTAAAATATTTACTCCTTATGAATATCATCGATTAACAAACGAGCTAATGCAATAGAAATTAAAATATAATATTTAAAATAATTAGACTGAAGTAATATATTAATAAGAAAATATAGTATATTTATGATTCATTCATTTTAATCGAATGGTTCAATTTAATTTTTAAAACATTATCAGAAAGTGAAATTAATGTTAATTTTGAATAGAAAAAATTAACGTATGGGTCCTTGTTAATAAATCTATTTATAAGAATCCTCGCAGTATAAAACTCACTCATGCGTGGTCAAAATAAATCGAACAATAAATCTCCTTATATATATATATATATGGTAAGCAATTCCTTATGTAAATTTTCTACCTCTTCTTTAGCAGTTCTATTAATTCTCTTAATTATTAAATAAAATATTAAATAACTTATAAATATATTTAATGCTTCAAAAACATGACTAATATTTTCATTTGAAATTTAAGGTGATAATTAAGAAAATATAGAAAATATAACAACACACAAATAGAAATGAAAGTCGGAAACCTCTGTATCCTCGTGATCAGCAGCTTTCATTATTTTCTCGATCTGAGTCTGAGACAGTATTTGCTTGCCCTTAGACGCTGCCATTTTTTCGTAGAGAATCGTACCATGAAAATAAGTGGTTAATTAATTGAAGAAACATACTCTTATGATTTCACTTAATTAAATATTAATTAAGGGGATTGTAAAGAAATACGTAAATCTATTTATTTTTGTGCTTTAATGAAAATAATGTAGACGACCTTTGCTGTTTTGAATGTCAGCGAACTGCTTGTTCCAAAAGTGTTGCAATGCCAGTTTCTGCACAAGAACATAGATCAAATTTGATGAACTTCATTTTATTCTAAAGAAAAACTAGCATAGAAAATAAAACAAAATATTTGGTATATACATATGGGAAAATAGTACAGTGGAAACCGAGTAAAAATAAATACAAATGACATAAGACTTTTGCAAGAGCGAAAATAAATATATACTTGGTGGTGAAAATTAGAAATTGGAATTTTAAATAAAAATAAATAAAATTTGAGAATTGAGGAGTCACTTTCACCGCTTTGTCTTCTTGCCTGTCATGAGAAAGAGAGTTAGGAGGCGTTGGCACAGAATCAGGGAACTGATTTGGTGGAACCGAACTGCTGTTGCTGTCCATTGCCTGATTGAAATTGCTCACTTCTTGACTTCTCAAGACTCAAGAGGCATATCTTTAAATAATGTGGCCTTCACTGGCTATTTTTTCCTCTTCTTCTTTTGGTCCTCCCTTTTTTACGGGAGTTATTTCATGAATTAATTCAATCTAGGATGGGCATTGACTATAATTAATGTGTGAATTAAATAAGACAGCAATAAATTCCCGTGTGAAAAGGAGATACATCAATGCTTTTCATTAATGCATTAATTAATTTTACTTAAGAATGGGGCATTAACTATATGGAATGTAGTAAAAATATATGTGTAAATACATTAATGCCCATACCATTAATATTAGGGATTTCCACACTTTTGTATGGAGATTATTAGTAGCAAGCCAACATTTTTTAGATAAAAAATTGTAGTATCTCTTTTCTTGAATTAAATTATGGGTAGTTTTGTAACTTTATCATATATATCTACATTAAATATTACTTTAATAGTTTCTCTCATTTTGTTAATATCCTTTTTCTTGTAAAGCATTTGTTTCAATGTTTGAAATTACATTCAGGAATCATATTCTCATATATCATATTCCTAGGAACATTATTCCTAGATTTTTTAAAAATTGATTTGTTTAACATTAATAAATATTCTTGGAATTATTTGTTGAGGTACCTAAGAATAAATTTAAAATTTATTTGTTTTATAATATATATCATAGTTTTCAAAATACCCCTAACACATTTAATAGGATTATTATTATTATTATATTTAGGATTTGCACTCAATAATTACTATTCCCAAGTTATTGAAGTATTTTATACCCTAGCCATCAATATGGGAATGAAATCTCATGAAAACATGAGAGTATTTCTTTCTTGGAATAATTAATACCTGAGAATAATTTAACAAATTTTGTAACATACATGGAAATAAATTATTTCCAAGCAATGAGAGAAAAAGGCGATAAAATCAATGTTTTGGAATTTTAAAAAGTAAAGTATTGATACTTTATACAGTGTGTAGAAGGACGTTAGGAGGATATAGTGGAGGATAAATCAATTTCCTTTCTCTTATATTATCTTCTCTTTCATTGCTCTCATCTCCTCCTCTATGATTGGTAGATTATTCTTTCATTTTGTCCCAAGTTCTTTTCTATCTTTTTTTAAAAATCTTACTCAAGCAAAAAATCTAAAGCTCTCAATGAACTACAACTTTCGCAAGAAATTACATTGTAAGATCATATATTTTTGTCTAATATCAAGTTTTGGATCGATTTTCCTCAAACTAGTAAGATATGCTTCTAAAATTACATTAGTTGTAGTGAGATTTGAACATAAAATTTCATGCATACATACATAACCCAAATCCCTCACCACTAAACTAATGCTAGTGGCTATACTAGTGGCTTTATATTATAAGAAATTTTATGTATATTTTTTTTAGAGTGAACCCTAAAATTAATTAGTCCCTCACAATGTTAACTATGGATGATTTAGTCCTAGACAAAAATAAACTAGTTTCAAGGTTCCTCATAATTGTAACATATGAACATATTAACCCTTAATCATTTACAATCTCTAACAAAATTAATCAATAATCATGATCCCAACCTCCTTCAGCTTCATTCCCCCAAAGTCTTCACTATAAGATTTTCACAAAACACATACGGATTTACATATGGATATTTTCCTGATTCCAGGTGGATTTTAACATTATAGACAGATTTACATATGGCAACGTATCATCTGTTATTTTTGCATTTATAATACAAATGGATTTTAAAATCCTCTGTGATTAATAGATAGTCTTACAAACGATATGTCTCTCTGAATATAATACAAGATTTATCTATATGTAATTGGATGAAAAAAATGTTCCAAATTAGCCCATTACAGGCATATTTTACCATCTGTAATGGGCTATAAAATGGTGCAATAATTTGCCATATACATATGCATTTTTCCGTTTATATATAAAATATAAAATCCATCTGCAATTAAAATAAAAAATTAAAATTAAAAAACTTTTTCATCTATAAATATGTCTATAATATTTAGGGGAAATTGCTTTATTTCCTATCTAAAATCAATTTGTATCCTTTTTTTTTTGTCGTAGACCTTAATTATTTATCATTAGATCTTACATTTACTAATTATCATAACAATTGATAAACATAAGAAAATATATGAAATAAAAATTTTGATTTCTAAATACCTTTTAATAAATAACAAAGTAAAATGTCACAACAATAAATAAAGTAAAATGTCATAATAATAATATCAAACATAAAGCCTTAAAAAGTCTGGATGAAAACATAAATGATCACTAGTATTCAGTGTCATAAATATTTGGCTCCCTATCGTAAGGTAACATCATCATGAGGAGGAGGAGGAGAAAAGGAAAAGAAAATATTGAAATTTAGAGTGTTGGTGGGGGAAAGGAAGAGAGGTGAAGCTGCTCGCTCTTATCAACTCAAAGTATACATGTATCTATTGTTGTTTGCTTATTTACATCCTTGATGCCACCTTTTTCTTGACATTCTTCTCCATTTTCTTGGCCCACTTTTTCTCTAGTCCTACAATTCTATCATAGAAATCATAAGTTTATATCCTACATACATTAAAGCATATAAATACTAAAGATTTCATTACTAACCTATACAACAGTGCATGATAAACAATAAGTGATTGATAGCACCACCCAACCGAATCCTGAAAATCCAAAATTAACAAACACATTTAATTAGAAATACTTTTAATTCACACTAAATTAGAAAAAAAATTATTAACACGTTTTAAATCCTAGTGTGACAATTGAGGCACAAATAAATTGACTAGATTTACAACATAATAAGTTCACAAACACTTTTCAATTCCTAAACACCAAAAACAAAAACATTATCAAACATAAAAATTTACCAATGCTCCACAAACCCACAAACAAAATGTGCTCCAAATTGCTCCAATATCCAATGCTCCAAATGTGCTCTAAAATCCTAAATAATTGAAATTCCTTTCAATTAGTAACACTAAAAACTAAAAACATTAACCAATGAGAAAGCAAAAAAGGCCCAAAAAAAAACCAAACCAATTACAAGGTAGAGAACATTACCACAAACACAATGACCAAAACCGTTTGCAAAATGGAGGCTCCAATCATTGGTGGCAGCCAAAGAATGGTGGCAACGCTGGAGAGAAGATGAGAAAGAGAGAGTGAAATGAAAAATGAGGAAAAAGAAAGGGGCTCATGTTTTGAGCCCTATTTCGCGTGATTAATGAAACATTGTGTTTCATTTATTGTGTTAGATGGAAAATCTTCCGTAGTAGCCTTAATTGAAATGTTGCATTTCATTTGAGGCATTATAGGTGGATTTTTCTATAATGTGATAAATGAAATGCAACGTTTCATTCTACATATTACAGATGGATTTTACCATCTATAAATATGCATAAGATACACGTTTGGAAATTAAATTATAGATTTTATTGCTCTAAATAACTGAATTTTTCAAAATAAAAATATTAAATAAAAAATAGTCTGTAAATCCATTTTATTTTTTCTATTTCTTTTATTTTTCGTTTGTAATAGTTATGCACCAGGTGGCACGAGTTTGCGTCAACAACAGATGGATTTACCGATTCTGACAAAAAAATTTCCACATTTTCATTTACCTATTTTATAAATCATCTATATCAGAGGAAAAAATTCATCTGTTAAATCCGTCTGTGTTCACGAGTTTCTAGTAATGCATCTCATTTATTCCTTGTCATATCCCAAGAAATATCATTAAGTTTCCATTTTCATTGTAAATTTATTAATAATAAAGAAAACATCTTCAAATCAAAAACAGGAAAAAAAAAAAGCTAGAACAATTAGCTTGTAATGATGATGTATAAACTAAAATTGAAAAACACATGTTTTGAATTAACAAACCCCTAATAATAAGAAAGTGTTTCAACCAATCAAACATTATAGTCAATCTAAGTGGGGGAGGTGGGAGGTGGCAATGAGAATTAAGATGAAGATGGAGACGTGACGAGATTAGGGTGAATGTCAAGTAGTTAAGTGAGGTGGGGTGGGCTTATTGATTTATCAACTGCATGTGACCAAGGACTAATATGTCCATATATTGCAATTGGGAGGGACCTTAAAGACTAATTTATTTTTGTCAAAGATCAAATTGTTCATTGCTAACATTGGCAGGAACTAATTTTGATGTTTACTCCTTTTTAAGGAAATTGATTTGATATAATTGGTTTTAAAAGGATATGAATTGGATTGTTCCATTCATATTTGAGGAAAAATAACTTTAGAACATGTTGAATATCAATTAATTTAGTTTTCAGTTAGGTTAATTAAATGTAAAGGTAATTAAAGCTATTCTAATTATTTTATTGGAAAATTGATCTTCAATCTTGCAAATAAGAAAATAGAAAAAGAGGTTTGTTAAGCCTAAGGTGTGCAGTGCACTATCTTTAAGGATTATTCTTTAGTGTAGAATCTTCTAGGATATGGCAGGTTTCAGTATTAACCAGAACTCAAGAATTACAATGAAGATATATTCTAATGTATAACCTAAACAATAGAATGATTGTATAACTAGAAACCAAAAAAACTTGTACACTTGTTATTGTAAAGCCATGTTTTTATATATGCCAAAACAAAGACTTTTCCAACATATATAGATGCCCAATGAACCATATAATAATTATGTTGCTAGTAATTAAGGAGAAGAATGGTAGGACAATATCAATGATTTTGTATTGAAGTATATTGAAGATATTGAAATTAAAAAAAATCATAGCACATGATTGGTTTTAATTTTAAAAGGAATTAACCAAGGAATCAATAATTGCTATGAAAATTAATATATTGCCATCTTTAAAAGATTCCAGACTAGTAAAGCTAAAGGCCATTTGTGATTTTGAAAATATATAACTGGTATTGAATTTTATTTAACAAAAATCATGGAGATTATAATATTTTGATATCATTCTTAATTTCAAAACATGTTTCTAAACAATTCCAATATTGGTTTAAATAATTAATTAAAATACAATTAATTAAACCTTTTGAAATATATTTAAATTTTCAAAATACAACATTTTTTCATAATATTCAAAAATAAAAACTTTCAAAGTTTGTCCAATCCTTATTTACATTATTTGAATAAGATTATGTAATAAAAAATCTCAAAATTAAACATGGGTATCAATAAAGAGTTTAATTTCTATATACTGATAATATAAAAAAAATTTATAGTGTCATTTAATCAATTAATTTCATTTACATTACTTTTCAAGTAGTGCTTATAAGATTTAACTATTTTTACTGATTTGTTAATATATAATTGGATAAAAGTATAAAAAAAATTTACACTGTTAGTATATAAAAATTAAACTCATAAATAAAACACTAACCTACTAAATTAGTCTCATAATACTAGAAAACTGATAAGCTAATGGTATATTGATGGGGATGGTACACAATATATTTGATAATACTATATGTTTTTTTATAGACTTGATAATACTATAGTGCTTTTAATGTTACATAAATTTTAAGTTTAATTTCTATGAATTAATAGTGTAATTTTTTTATACTATTATCTAATTAAATGCTCTCATTTACATGATTTTCATATATTACGTGAAATTTAATCATTTTTATTAATATGACAATACATGATTAAATGACAATATAAAAATTTTACATTGGTATATACATATATATATATATATATATATATATATATATATATATCATGTTAACATGTGGGGAATCATGTATAAATAATTATGGATTTTAGTTGTATTGCTGTCAAATTTGTTTTGTGAAAAAATATAAAAAATTATGCATTTTTTCATGCTAATGAAAATTTTATTTATAGTTAAGTTTAACGACAAAAATATTTAAATTTAAATTAAATAAGAAATATTAAAGTTTGTCAAGTGCATTCCATATATACTATAAACTAATAAATAATATATGATTCTACTACTCATTTGAAGTCTATCTGCCAAAGCATAATTCACAATGGAAAGTAACATGAAAAATGTTGTAGCTTGAATAATATAATGTATCCAAATTAGATTGAAACTTCAATGTATATATAAGACTATTAGAAAGAAAATATCCACGAGGAGAAACCAAAACACTTATATTTAAGGACAACAACACAAAGGGGACAAAGAACACCCATAAAGGGTAATAAAGAAAACATACATAAAGCAGACAATGAAAACAAAACAAAAAAATACATTCTAAAAACAAAAAATAAAAGAAAAATGATAGATCGACCACCACAAAAAAAAAAAAAAGACAACTCTCTCAACAACTCTTACACAAAGAAAGACCAAGAAAGAAGAGAGAATAAAGAGGGTTGAAGCCGAAGAAGAACAACCAAATACTTTACCATATCCGACATATTCACCATGAAATTAATTCCTTAAGTATTTATTGATTGATTCTCAAGTGTCCAAAATAGTATTTAAAATATTATAGGTTCAAAAAACATTGTTGCATACTTAACTCTCTAAAATAGACGCTACACTTAAGATGTATTTAAATGAATTGTAAAGTAATATTATTTAAATAAGAATTTAATTTTAATAGATAGATAGAATAAAATAGTTTTATACTGTTATTTAATAAAATTTGATCTTTATTTATATGACTTTTTAAGTATGGTATAAACTAATTATATTTGTTACAATATATGATTGGATAATTTTATAAAATAAAATTATGTTGTTAGCACATCAAAATAAATCTCAAAAATAATTAATTCTAAGTATAATTATTTTTTTCATAATTGATTGTAATAAAATTTATTTAGCACTTAAATGTATTACATTGAAAGTAACATAAAGTAGTGCATTTTTATTATTGAACAAAAATATTTAATATGATAAATTATTAAAAAGGATATAAATTATTTATATATATATTTCATACAATGTTTGATACTTTAAGTTTTTTTGATAAAATATCATAACTTTAAAATAATCCAAAAAGTTGTGATAAGATTATATTTAAAAAATTGATCTCACTTTAGCATTTTTCACTCAAAAAAATGTACTTGTAAACACTTTAATTTTTTTTTTTTGCTCAACCATGTCAAATTACTGCGATACCATCTTTTTTATTTTTTATTTTTAAAACCGTAAACGTATATTTGAATTGAGTCAAATTTAAAAATATACGTTAATATACGTTTACGGTTTTAAAAATATTTAGAAAGACAACATTTGACTCCCATTTTTCTATTCATTTATCACTCATACAATAACCATTAAATATGTTCCTTCCTGTAAGACCACCCATAGTTTTTCTAAACCCAACTTCTCTAAAGTTTAAACTGTCACATTACACATGACAATGGGCTCGTTTAAAAGGGATTCTAATTTTTTTTTAAAATCAAAGTAAAATTTATTTTATTTTTAAATTGATTAATTCATGTTAAATATAATATTAAAATATTTTTATATTTTTTAAAACGGTTCTGCTTTTATTAAAATTATATCTATATATAAAAGCAAAATAAATTTTCTGTTTTTAAAACATTTAAACGGCCACTATTTTTAATGGGATAGAAAAAATTGGTTTCCCAAAACCAGATGTACACGCCTAAATTTGTGTACCAATGGTAGAAATAGTCTATACCCAAATGATTGGGTATTTTTTCCTTCTTTATTCCACCGAATTTTTCAGTCACGTATAAAGTCAACATCTAATAATATTTAAATTTTAAAATTGTTATTAAATATATATTACTTATTTTTCACCTAATAAAAAATAATTAGTGGAAAATATGAATCTCTACCAAAAAGACAAGTGATTTACGTCCCAATTCTTGCACTCATCACGGGCATTAAAGTCAAGAACGAAAATTATATGTCCCCAAGACCCCAAATCATATTTTCTTTCTTATTACATCAATCACTTATTCTCACAGGAAATATGAGCAGTTAATAATATTTAAAGAGACCTTAAGAGTGTAAGAGAGCTTAAGAGTGTGTTTTTTCTTGTCCCTCTTTGGTCTTCATCCCTCCCATTTTATAGTGGACTAGGCTTTCTCATAACATTCTTAGGAATCCGAATTGATGACCGATCTTTTGCATATCTTTTTAGTTTGATTTTTGGCATTCATAAAGTTATAAGTCGTAATTATGAGGTTCATTATTTGTTGTAAGAGTTTTACTATACTCTCCTATCAATCTTTCTTTAAATTCTCCTAATACTAAAATAAGGAAAAAAATAAATGTTATAATTGTCTTGAAAACTTAAAAAATAAATAATACTTACTTTATTTAGTATAAAAAAAGACTTATATGCATATTTAGTTGAAGGATGTATAATTATTCTTTTTGTAATCCATCCAAATTATATTCGAATGTTTCAATTAGTCAAACGATTTGATCCAACTGCTCATCTTTTTCAATTAGCAATTCACGGGAAATGAAAGAAAATACTCCATTGTTCCATAATAATCATAAAAAATTAAACAATATATATTTTGATAAATATAAAAAATTATATAAATTGATAAAATTATTTTTATCTAATTATTATTACTCATATTAATAAATGTATTGAATATTTAACTATCACAATTATATTAAATGTATAAGTGAAAGAAAAAATTAATATTACTAAAATATTATAAATGGACAGGGGTTCAAAACATTAAAAAGTAAAAAATCCACGGACATTGAGGTATTGTGATAGGGAGTATAATATAGACAAAAGAAAATATTATTTGTAGTTATCGTGTGTGGAGGCACTGTCCGTTTAGATAAAGATGATTTGCCTCAGCAAGTCAAACCTCGTACTGAGGACTAAACCCCATCTTAAACTTCCCCCTCTTCTCTTTGATGAACAAAAAAAAAAAAAAAGATAAAGTCTCCTCTGTCTGAATACTGTTCTTTTCTCTTCTGTTATCTCTTTCTCTTGCCCTCCACGCAAAGCAAAGAGCAAAAGTAATGGACCCACCGCCACCGTCACCACCACCCCCTGCCGCCACATCCTCCTCCAGCGGCAGCAAGCTCCGCCTGATGTGCAGCTACGGCGGCCAAATCCTCCCCCGCCCACGAACCAACACCCTCTTCTACGCCGGCGGAGACACCCGCATCGTATCCTTCCACCGCCACGCCCTCTCCACACTCTCCGCCTTCTCCTCCCACCTCTCCGCCGCACTCTCCATCCCTTCCCCGTTCCACCTCAAGTACCAGCTCCCTCACCTCTCTCTCGACTCCCTCATCTCCCTCTCCTCCTCCGACGACCTCGCCGCCCTCCTTGACGAGCACCACCGCCTCTCATCTACTCCCCACCGCATCAGATTGTTCCTCTTCCCTCTCCATGCCGAGATCCGACACCCGAAGACTGAAGCTTGGTTCTTCGATGCCCTCAAGAGCTCTAAGATTATGGAAGGTGGTGGTGGTGGTGGTGGTGAGGGTGCTATCATTGCTTCTTCTAGTGAGAGTGCTGGGTTTTGTTCCTCTGCGGCTGAGTCTATGGTTTTGGAGACTAGTTCGTCTTTTGGGTCAACTTCGTCTTCCGCTTCGTTGACCAATTTTCCTGCATTGAGGGGCCAGGGTTGTGAGGACAACGACGCCGTTTTGAAGGATGGGAGAGTGAAGCTGAACTCTTCGGATTCAATCCCATGGTACCCGTTACTTGTGTACCAATATCTTTTTTGTTTTGTTGCTGCTTTTGATTGGCAATTCGACAAGGCACTAACTATGGTGTTGTTTTGACACTATCTAGTGGGGAAAAGGTTTGGTTTTTATTGTTGTAGTGGAAGTATATTTTTTTGGCTTAGTTGTTAATAGCTTAATAAGTTAAACTCATGACTCATGATCTCATGAGCTTATTGGTTGAGTTTAAGCAAAGGATTCGAGCTTTTTTATCAAATGAGTCAAGTCTTAACTTTGCTTCATTGAACTCAATAACTCGTCTGCTGACTTGATATGTATAATATTTCTGTAAGTATTATTTTTATTATTAAAGCGATATATTTATGACTAAATATCCCAGGTCCCAACATATTAAGTCTAAAAAATTTAAGTTATACTTGAGTTAGCTCACTAGGTTTGATCTTTTGGTTGAACTAAGCTGATCTTGAGCTCAAAATAGAGAAATTCTTAGATACTATTGGAGCACATGAATATGCTCCCTATTCTATGACAGAGTAGTATTTCAGCTAGGACCCATTTTAACTTCCGCTTTTATTTAAAATGTCTCTTTGTCATTGGATATGTAGCATATTCATGTGGTGTTTCAGGAGCATGTAAGAATTTCTCTCTCAACATGTAATCATCAAATTGAGTCCAAGCTTTGCCAACCCTAACTCACTTCTACCGCTACATTCAAGTGCCATTAGTGATCTTATTAGTTGACTTTCTTAGTGGTTGCTACTGAGTAACATTGTAATGCCATAACTATTTATCTGAATGATAATATTTAAGGATGATGGTTAGTTCAGCCAACGTAGTCAGAATCACTTATCCCTTCCATTCAAAGGCTAAAACAATGTTAATTCATTCTGATAATTATGGCACCAACACTGTGGCTGCCTAGTTAGTATGTTCTGTTGCTGCTTTGTAGTTGCTAAGGCGTGTTTTATATTGTCCTAATAATCTAGGAAGATTGTTACTTTAGTCCCAATTTCTCAAGAAGCACTCTCTGAGGAATCACTATAACGACCAACTGCTGTACTCTAGTCATTGAATGCCTTTGTTTATACTGATTTTTGGTAACTGATTGTGTTTTCTTTTGTTTCAGTAATAATAATGTTTCAACTAGTACTATGTCTCTCCAGCAGAATATACGTTACCAAGACCCTGTGGTTCGTGTTTCGGAGGCCAGAGTCAAAGCTGAATCTATTGCAGCAGAAAGTAGAATCGCTTATATTTCCTCTGGGTCGCAGCAAATAACATGAATGTGGATGGAGGGTATGCCTCATTTCCACAGTTTTATAGAGCGGAGACCCAACATTTGCAGTTTGTACAAGCTCCTAACCACTTTTTACCAATTCACCCAAATGGCCTGTTGCCTGTACCATCTTGCCAACCCATTTACCAGCAACCCCAGCCATTGCAGCCAATGGTTTACTATCCTAATCAACTGTGCCCTGTATACCTCGTGCCTTTTGGAAACATGCCTGCCGGTGGTTTTCCTACAGCTGCTTCTGGCCAGGCTTCATTGAACCAAAATTCTTCCTTTATAAATTGTCATGCAACTCACATCCCAGAGAGTGGAGCCAAGTCTCCTTTTGATCAGGATTTTGCCTCACAGAACTACTTAACAGACAATGTGACCACATCTTTTGCTCATTTACCTTACAATGGAAATCAGCAACCAGAAATGGATACTTATCCAATCCATTATCAATCACAGAATGTATCTATCACTTCCAGGGAATCTCCCAAGTTTGAAAATGAAATTGATGATGAACTTGCTCATGTTCAGATATACAAATCTCAGCCCCCGCCTCCAACACTGCCTTCGAAATACCAAACCATGTCGAAAGCCACGACAAACCTGTTATCAGAGGCTCTTGCTCAATTGCATGTGTATAATCTCAAGCAGCAGACACAAACATCACAGCCACAGTGAGTTGTATTATGTGGAAGATCCAGTTTTGGTAGAAGTTCTACGATGACTTTGTATGTTACCTTTTTGTTTCTCATAATGTATTGGTATGCCTTGTCTTTCTACACCCTTTTGAGTGTTTAACACGTTGGATCTTTTCCTAGTACTTCTTTTTCTTTTAATTTTTCTTTGATATTTGAATGTCGCTTACTCTCTTGTTTGATATGTAAACCTTCCACAAGTTCAAATCCTATAGAAGATTGAGTTTCATATAAAAGAAGTGAGAAGACCGTTCAATTTTCTTTATCGTCAGTGTTTATGGTCTCTAATCTTAATTGTTTTGTTATGGCGAGGCTACAAGAATTGTGATTAGGGTAGCCCGGAATTATTTAATTAATTTGGTGGTCAAGCCTACAAGGCCACAACGAGGTTTGTTGACAAAGAAAAGGTTACAACGAGGGGCTTAGGAAGGGGCCATGTCTTTATAGGTGCGAGTTACTTATGGGCCATCAGGCCACAAAGGACTATCATCTTTTATGACAAAAGAAAAAGGAGCATTATCTTTCACTAACATCTTCAGCTAGAGAGAATCTTTTATAACTTGGAAAAATATTTTAGATTTACAATCTAAAATATGACAGAATTGTTAAGGGAATTTTTTTATATTTTCACATAAAAGTCAGTGATGTTCTCTAGAGTTTGAGGCTTTAAGCCAATAAAGATAGATAAAAAGGCTAATGAAGTGCTCCTTCGTAACATTTCTTTGAGATATGAACACTTCAAAAGTCCGCTTGCCAAAGGAGAGGAACGTTGGATCAAACACCAACTATTTCTGCAAGAACTGAGAGAAAACTAAGGCTTTTGGCTTCACTTGAGGCAGCACAAAACACAGAGAGCAAAGGGCGGAGGGCGAGGGTGTGAGACTATGGTGGAAGTTGGTAATTGAAGTGTGTCTATTAACAAAGCCCACATCGGGTACGCAACTAAACAGAAGCAAGGTGCTGTAGCTATAAAATGAAGACAGCATCAACAACACAAATCAGGGAGCCGTGTGGTGAGCACAGAGCGAACTATTCTTTCGCCTTTTACTAAAGAATACCGTGTGCTCGCCACTTAAAGCGGCATACGCCAATTTTTGGAAGAGTCTTCCCTTGGGAGGGCTCTGCAATACTAGTTAAAATATTTATTGTGATAGGATTTAGAGTATATTCTTACATAGTGAGTATTTGCAATATTGGTAACGGTGAATAGTAGTGATTTTTGTTTTATATACTAATTTTAATTTGAATAGGGTTAAATATTTTTTGGTTTTGGAGGAATTGGTGAGTTTTGATTTTGATATTTGAAGATTTTTTTGTTTGACTTTAATTCAATCATTTTCAGGTTTTAGTCTTTGAAATTAGTTGTATGTGTTATATCATGATCTTGTGTGTCAAAATTTTCACTCAATAACTCATTTAATTTATCAATGTATCTTATTTAACCTAATAACTTTTTCTTACCTGGCTCAACATTAAATAATGAAGGACTAATTTTAGGGGTTAACACTAAACCGTTTTGGAAATATCTTGACCAAAATTAAATATAAAATTTTAAGGAACTAAAACCAAAACTTGTGAATTTTTCAAAGACCAAAAAGATATTTAAGCCATTTTAATATTTCTAACAATTTAATATGAGTTGCAAAAATAGGACATAAAAATGGCTATTTATAACTAAAGGGTGAAAATATAAGATTAAATAACATTGTAACATATCCTATTTATCCAAATCAAATCTTAATTGCATAAGTAGAATATATGACATTCATATCCAAATAATATTTCATAACAATATTCCATTTAATTAATATTCTTTGTGTGATTTTTAAATTAGTGGGGGTAAATGATGAGATGATAGTTGGTATTTTTAATTTGAAGTAAATGTTTATTTTAGTCATTGAAAATGTATTTATTTTAGTAAATTATCAACTTAGTCCCTAAAATCATAAAAAACAATTCAAATTAGTTGCTTTTGTGATTTAAGTTAGCCTATTTCTCAACTATATGGATTAATTTGGTCATTTTTTTAATAATTTTATAGACTAAATTGATAACTTTTTTAATTTTAGATATCAAATGAAGTACACGTATAATTTCAAAAAACAAAATAAAAGTTTATTTATATAAACATTTAGATAGAAAAAAACTTGACTATAGAAAAAAACTTGATTAGAGTGCAAATTGATACGATCTCTCACACTTTATGTACAAATGACATTTTCCATACCACTAATGATGATCATTTCATAGTTAATATAAGTCAATAACAATGCTCTCAAAGTCATTCATTATAAATAGTATCACACACATCATCATTTTGGTACAATTCCTCGAACAATAAATAAAGAAGGTCTTTAAGTAGCACAATCCTTTATCCTTACCTAGAATCACTATTCTTTACAAATTCTGCAATCATTAGTGTAGTGCAATAAGACAGGTTGCCCTATTTTTTTAGTGAGGAAAAGCAAGGTTTCAAATTAATGAAAATCAGATTAGATACTATCATGTACCAAAAAAATGATGAAAAGCACTTGATAAGGGAATGGAACCAAATGAGGGTAAAAAAGTTAAAAAAAAGAGAGACATATACAGCATGAGTTCTGTAATGTAGTTAAATGGCATTAACTGATATACACGTGTTCTTTCACTCTTCATTGCTGTTAAATTGAAAGAGTGTTACTGTCATGAGGTCTTATTGTCCTTCTTGTTTTTCTTGCCTCTAAAAAACTTGGTCAAATTTGGTAATACCTTCTTTTTCTTCTTGATGGTGAAAGGACTTACACGACATGCTGGTGAAGCAGACTTCTGAAATTTGGATCCCTTGGAAGGAGTCATGCTGCCATTGGACTTGATGCTCTTTTGAGAAATGGATCTCTGCAAGTTCCTAGATACACTCCTTTCATATTTTCTTGGCCAATTCTCAAAATCTTCCCTAACAACTCTCTTTGAAACCAAATTTCCTTTGGTATAGTCCTCCAATTTTGTCTCCTTGATTTCCCTCTCAGCTATTTTAGTCCTCATCATTATTTCCTTCTCACTGGCCTTGGCGGCTTCAATCCATGCCTTAGCTGTTTCAACTTTTCTATCAGCAATTTCATTTGCCTCAGCCGCATGATTAGTTAAATACTCATATTCAAGCCTTGAGATAGTAATCAATGAACCATTCTGTGTAGCTAATCCTCTCTTGGTATTCTCAGTAAAGGTTTTCAGCTTCTCTGAGGCTAAACTTTCTGATAACTTGATTGCATCAAGCTCCTGCATGGCACCTTGCAATCTTTCCCCAGCCATGTCATTCTCAAGCTCAGCATTTTTAATCTCTTCTTTAACATTTGTAACCTCTTGACTTGCTAGCTCCTTTTCCTTTTTTGCTGCCTCTATTTCTGCATTCAGCTTCTCAAGAGCTTGTAATATACTAATGACAATTGATGTGGCTTGTTCCTCTGCAGCAGTCAAGCTTTGTAGCTTAGATTTTGCTCTCAAAATCTTGTAATTCAGATTTTGAACTTTTGAACCAGCTTTTGATTCCTCCTTCTTTAAGGCAACTATCTCAGCATTCACTTGCCTCAGCTCTTTTCTTGTTACATCCAGGGTCGCCATAAACCGAAAACCTTCCTCTCTTATTAAAGTTAAATCTTCCTTTGCTGCCTCTATTTCTTCCTTTATAGCCTCTAGCACAAGAAAATCTCTCATTTCTCCCATTCACCAAAACTTCCTTCCATATGCCCCATGCTCTCATGCCTTTGAACCATTTTCTCCATTTCCTTAACAAGCTTCAATTCATGTTGCAAGACATCAACATCAGACATTGTCATAGCTAATTTCCTTTCAAGCTCTTTTGACTTATCTATCTCTTCAATAGCCTCCTTCAACCTCTTTCTTATCCTTTCCAATTCATACAAAAACTCATTTGCTTCCTTTTCTCTCTTAGCTTCAATGATTCCCACTTCTTTTAGAGCGTCGATCCTCGCCAATTCAACTAGCACTTGTTCCTCATTGGCTTCCTCAATCTTCTTCCTCAGCATTCCTGCAGTTCTTGAGCAAGACAGCATCTTTGATCTTGATGCCTCAATTTCCTTCTCTGCCCTCATTTTCTCCCAAAACAGCATCCACACCAAGCTTAAGCTGGAACAATTGCTGCTTAACAAATTCCAATTCTGTCATCACTTGTGAATACTCAAGGAGACTATTATCATTCCTGCTTACCTTCCCCAGCTTCGCTAGTAATGTTATATCTTGCATATGAGCCTTTGCCTTGTAGCTAGATTTTTCAATCATAGAAGAAAGATCTTTCACTGCCTTGTTTGCATTAGAAAGCTCATGCTCTGCTTGTGCTTTTGCAGATTCTGCATCCCTTCTTCTCTCTTTGTACCATTCAATATCCTTTCTTGCTTTCTGGAGCTCTCTTACTCTTGAAGAGGGCCTCTGAAGAAGTAACATGTAAGAAAAATACCATAAAGACAATAAAAATAAATGCCATAATGGTGCATAAATTTCTTATAGATGAAGATTTAAGAGGAACATACCTTAGATGAGAAATCCATGTAGTTTTCTTCAACTAAGGACTATTAACATCTGCAGTAGTCCTACCACCATATACAAGTAATTAACTGCAGCTTTAACTAATCCAAACCGAACTCTGAGCCATCTAAATCTATAATTGCTCTAGTGAATTGTCAAAACTGAAGGCTTAATTCTGACCACCAAAAACAGTCCAATTCTGGTTTTTCATGCAATAGTATTACTTGGGAGACATTAAAGCAGTGATAAAGGGTAGCAAATAAATGCCTTACCTGATTGAGAATGTTGTTGGAGACTGTTTAGCTCAAAAATCAATGTGTGCTTGTGGTTGAGAATTGTAATAAGCTCAAATGACAAAAACAAGAAACTATTGTCAACTAGCTATTGTTGGACGCGTCACTGGTCCTGTCCCATTATTATTATTCTTATTATTATTATTATTCTTTCAGTTATTTCGTATTGTCCTCTTTTCAGTCTATTCAATATATTCTTTTCATTATTAAAAGTATCAAAGTCTTGTTCTAAAATCTTGTTCTCATTGGATCGTCGATTTTTCGTTTTCTTTGGACCACTAAACTTCCATCCCTTTGTTTGTCTGTTTCGTTTTCTTTATCGCATCGCATAAAATGAAAATTATCAATTATATGAAAACCGATGTTATTCTCCATCTCATTTCCTTCCTTGTACATACAAGAAAAAAGCCAATATTTTCTTTGTTTCTTATATTATTTGAGATGATTTAGAGATCTAGGAGATTCCGTTTCTAATTCAACAATCTGAGAAGGGCCCATTTGTTTCGACTACGTACACACTCTGATTCTTACCACAAAATTTCGATAACGATATTCACACAGTACTATCTTTGGTATTCATTTTGCTAGACATTATTGGGACGCTTAAAAATTATATATATATATATATATATATATATCACAATTTGGATTTTAATTGGATTAGTTATGATGAATTTGTTTGGTGAATTTCCGGTGATATTTTTTCTTTATACTATTTAGTTATTATCATATCATATCATATCATGTCTACCACATCCACTAGCAATGCAACTATAATCAACAATTATCAATACATGATTTCTCATATGTGCTCAAATAATTTGAGTAAAACAAAACCACTTAAAAAAATTGAGTAAAGCATTTATCTTAATCTTGATATATTAGTGTAAAATATTTCATACTCATCCATCTTGGGTTAAAACATTAATAACAAACCAACACATGATCAATTTTAGCAAATGCTTATTCCCCTTAACCTTAACCAGTAGTCTTGGGTTCAGTTTTGGTATGGAGTAGCCAGTGTCAAGATCCATGCCTTTTATGAAATCTTTAATGTTTGAACAAGATTACCTCCAAGTAAATATCATTATTATACTTTTTTCTAATTACTTTGTTTTAATCTAAAGTCCTTAGCACAAATAAGTTTTTTTTTTTCCCTAAGCCATGGAATGATGTAAGGTGATACGGGTCTTCTCTTCTTAGTCAATATATCAAGGGTTCGATCACCACCTTAAAAATAACAACTTTAAACCACGATCAATGTCTACTTCTTAAATGAGTTTAAGCTACAAGGAATTCTGAAATAGATATCTTGAAAGACATATAAATTATTAGATTTTTAACTTTTTGTTAAATGAACACGGCAAATAATCAACAATTTCTTGTACTCACACAATAAGAGTCCCATTATATATAAAAACGTAAAATGAAAAAAATTAAAAAAATAATGTAAGAGAAAAATCAAGTAACTAATGTATAGCTACCCATATATCTATGTTACGTATACATCAGGTGTATTTCCCATAGCTTATATGTCTAACAAATGGTTAAGAAAAACATATATATATATATATAGTGATTAGAAGAAAAGTTTAATTGCTTTTATGTGAAGGTTGGCAATGATTGGTGTAAGAGGGAGAGGAAGCGAGAAGAGCGCAATTCCAAAAATGAGGATGCATGGCGATAGTGAATGCGTGGAAGATCATGCGTGCGAATGAATTAGCTGAAGGCAACGTACGTAACCTTTGTTTGATGGTTTTCGTTGTTTCTTTTCTCCGTCTTCCCCTTTAGGATTGGATCGATCCGTGTAGGAAGAGGAAGGATCGGAGGAAGAGAAGAAGAAGATGGACGTGGAGAGGTCGTCGCTGTGCAACTGCGTGGTGAACTTTCTGTTGGAGGAGAAGTACATCCTCACTGCATTCGAGCTTCTCCACGAGCTCCTCGACGATGGCCACAACGATCAAGCCATTCGCCTCCAGCAATACTTCTCCGATCCCTCCCGCTTCCCTCCCAATCAAATCTCTCGCTTCAACTCTCTCCAATGCATGTCCATTACACTCATTCTTACTTATTTATCTCTCTCTATTTTATCACTTTTTTTTTTCATGTTTCTTATTCATATAATGATATCATGTGAAAAGATAGACAGACACAATCACACATGAGTATTATTATTTCAACACTTAAAGGTATTCAATTAAGACACCTATTTATTATCATTGAATGTAATAGATGAATGGAAATAGTGGATCACCATCACATTCAATAATAAGAGTAAATGTCTCAAATGAATACCTATTTTTGGACATTGAAATAACATTTTTTATCACACAATATGCTTTAAATAAATGTGGTCATTGTATGTCTCTCTTTTTTTTTTTTTTTTTGTGTGACATGTTAATAAATGTTGGTTTAATACACATGGTTGTTATTTAATAAAATTAAGAGGTTTGATATATGTTATTTAGTAAAGATGTTGTTTTTTAGTGTTTGAATAACTTTTAAGTTACAATTACAGCAATGCTACTGTTGATCCTCTCTTCATGACATGCATGTTAACATGAATAAGAAATATGTGAAGGTGGATACATATGTATATATATTTTATTATATTGCACACACTTATGATTTGATGCCAAATTTTCATTCTTGCAAATGTAAATGCAGTGGCAGATCCTCAGACTCTGCTGCAAGAGAAAGAAGCGGCGGAAGGAAAGTTAGCCCTTACTGACTATGAGCTACGTTTGGCACAAGAGGACATCTCAAAACTCAAAACTGAATTGGACAGCAAAACACAATACCTTGATCAACTAAATGGTATTATTAATTACCCTTTTCCACTTTTGGATTTGTTGAAAGCCTTAATTTGCTTAGATGTTACTAGCAAGAGTGGCACTATTATATATGCATGTTGCAGAAGATATTTGAATTGATGACATACTTCTACAATGCTAATAATTAACTGTTTGTTCCTACTTAGTCTTGCTTAACATGTCTCTTTTTTCATAAAAATTATTAGAAAGTCAATGCAATTCGGTGCTTTATCTGCATCTGATGGCACTATAATATTGTTAATCCTTGCATGCATCTACTGTGGACGCAGCTTCAGAGTCTAGTAGAGATGTTTCATCAGTGAATGATGGGCAACAAATTCAACAACAAAAAAGCAATACTTCATTCACTAATTTGGGCACACTAAAAGTTAACGAACGTCGAGATCTTAATTGTGCTGTGAAGGAATATTTGCTTATAGCTGGCTACCGTCTTACTGCAATGACATTTTATGAAGAGGTAAGGAACTGCTGTTTTAGCTCAAGTTCATTTTTCTTCCCCGTGTTACCCTTCTTTCTTTTGATTTCTTTTTTAGCAAGTAATGTCGTCTTTCTTCTTTGAGATGCACTTTTGTTGTGTAATTCCACCAGTTGTGGAGTTTTATTTTTCCCCTTTACCTCATATATTTGACATTTGACTAATAAAGCAGTTTGAAGTGACCATAGTAGCTTTATGTATGCAACTTGAACAGATCAAATTCAAAGAAGTCATACATGGAAAGTTTAGAATGTTATGCTCTTTTAAAATAGTCAATTAACACTGCAAACTAGCCAAAGGACTATCACAGCTAAAGGTACCAAAAAATTTCAAAAAAAAGCTGGAGTTGTTTTTTCAAAAATTTGTTGAGTTTTTATTTTGTTTTCATTCAGTTTTCTATTTTCATGATTTTGTAAAGGAAATGATGAAAACCATAAATGAAAATTAAAAGTGAAATTTGTTTTACCTTCATAAAACCCTGATAAACAAGGAATAATTAAAAGCAGAAAATAAAAACTGAACTGTTTTTTGAAACTAATCAGACCCTTATGTTTCATATGGAGTTCTGATTCAATATAACATCTGTAAGTTGTTTTGTTGTTTCATGATAGTTCTTGGGTTTGCACAAATCAGAGATGCCCTCAAGATATTATATCTGCTGTGCTGGCCATTTTGGTGCTTAATATTAGGCAGTGTTTAATCTGCAATAACTGATCCTGTAGGTTACAGACCAGAACTTGGACGTTTGGCAGAATACAAATGCAGTAATACCAGATACCTTGCGCCATTATTATTATCATTATCTTTCATCAAGTTCAGAGGCTGCTGAGGTGGTTTTTTAACTCATGGCATGGGCAATTCATGTATGAATACTACCAAAAGGAATGCTGATAAATGCCCCAACTGGTTGTTCATCATTTGATGCCTTAGCTCAAATTGGCTTCTTAATATTACAGTTTTGTGGGTTTTGCATGTCTTGTATTAGGCATACATATATGTTATTCTTTTTGCTTCATACAAATTTCAAACCCTCATATTGGTAACTTCTCTTCTATAAACTTTTTCTATACAAAGAAAATTAGCTTCATCAAAATGTTTTCCTGCAGTAAAATTCAGTTTGAACAATCCTTTCTGCTTAATAAATGAAACATATACTCTTTATATTGTGGAGGAATTGGTTGGGTCCAAATGATTTTAGATAGGTCTTTGAAGATTTAAGTAAATAGAGTGACCAAGTTAATTATTTAATAGTGATTTCAAATAGTCGTTTAAGTTGAATCACACATGAACTAATATGCAGGAAAAAATGGCCCTACTTTGGGATAATGAGACATTGCTAAAGGAAAATCAGAGGCTGAATCAAGAAAAGGAGAGCCTGTTAAAGGATAAAGATTTGGCAGACGGTCAAATAGGAGCATTGACTAAAACCTTGGAGGCACTGCAGAAAGATCTTAAAGACAGAGAAAACCTGGTAGGTGTTATATAAACAACTCAAAAAGAAAAAATGCTGTCAAATGTGATTCACATTTTCTATTATGAATACTAATTTTGAATTTTAGGTACAAGTTTTGAAGCAGTCCTTGGAGAATCAAAGAAAGGAGGTCCATGGTTGCAGAGCTGAGATCACAAAGCTGAAAATGCGGATTGAAGGTTCTGAGTCTTTGGATAAGTACAAGGAAGAAATTAAGAACTTGCAGATGGAAGTTAAAAGGTTGAAGGAAAAGAGTATAGGAGCTCCTGAACCTCCAAATTCTGTTGGTTCTGAGAATGAAAATATGGCTGAAGACAAAGTCATTGAGATTCACGAGGACAAAGGTTCAGTCTCCTACCCTGTTGATGCGGAAATCAGTGCCGCACACAATGAAGATGCTCAATCACCAGCTCTTGAAACTCTTAACCAGTATGCTGATAAACATGAAGATGCACTGCATGCATTATTTACTCCTACAAATGCAGATGGTGCCATTGAAAATATTGAAATTGTCTCCGAACAAAATGTTGGCAAGCAAGAAGAGGATAGCATGTTACAAGTAAAATTAGACAGTGTAAATGAAGAAGCAATATCTGAGAAGACGGCAAGTCCTCAAACATCATCCATTACTTTTTGGTTTCTAGTTGCCTAGTTTAAACACTTTAGCATGTTTATCGATAACAACTATATGAGCTGTAAAATTCTTTTAGTGATTTTCCTTGGCTATATCATAATGTAAACTATATTTTTGTTCTTATATATATTTATTCTTTGACAGGGATTAACAATCATTCAGATACTTGCAGATGCTTTGCCTAAAATTGTTCCTTATGTCTTGATCAACCATCGTGAGGTTTGCTACTCTCTAATTTTATTGATACTTGTATAATGTTAACATTTGTTTAATTAGTGTTGTTTGGTTGCAGGAACTCCTTCCTCTAATGATGTGTGCAATTGAGCATCACCCAGATAGCAGCACCCGGGATTCTTTGACTCATACATTGTTCAACTTAATCAAGCGCCCTGATGAACAACAGAGAAGAATAATAATGGATGTAAGTTTGTTACATTGGTTTCTTAAGTTTGTTTACAGACATTGAATTCATCTTTGATCATACCTTCAGGCATGTGTCAGCCTTGCAAAGAATGTGGGAGAGATGAGAACAGAAACAGAATTGCTTCCTCAATGTTGGGAACAAGTACATTCTGGCCTTATATTTTCAACTTACTTTCTTACCCATTCTGACTTAGGATCATAGTTTTATAGTTTTTTTGTTGTTGTGGATTTTAGATAAATCACATGTACGAGGAGCGTAGGTTGCTTGTTGCTCAATCATGTGGAGAGCTTGCAGAATTTGTGCGGCCTGAGATTCGGGATTCTCTTATTTTATCCATTGTGCAGCAACTGATAGAAGACTCTGCCACTGTTGTTCGAGAGGCTGCAGCTCATAATCTAGCTATGCTGCTTCCATTGTTCCTGAACATGGATAAATATTTCAAGGTCAGCCTCACTATATATGCTTCGAGGCAATCATGGAGAAGATTTCTGACTGCAATGTAAGCTCTGGAACAGGTTGAAGAGATGGTCTAGGGGATGGAGAGCCTTTTATTACCCTTATTATAATATGACAACTTTTAAAGAAAATATGTACAAAAAATGAAGATAAATGAGTTTCTCCAATTCTTTGTTTCATTTGTTGTTAGGTGGAGGAGTTGATGTTCCAATTGATATGTGATCCCTCAGGAGTGGTGGTGGAAACTACTCTCAAGGAATTGGTTCCTGCAGTTATAAACTGGGGAAACAGATTAGACCATGTCTTGAGTGTTTTACTCTCTCATATTTTAAGTTCTGCTCAGGTAATTTGTATTCCTTTGTGGCTTTGTGCTGTTAGAACTTCGTCCTTGTTGGCAATAATTTTTGAGTGGGATTTCATCCTCCAAAATTGTAGCATTGCCCTCCTATTTCTGGGGTTGAAGGGTCTATGGATTCGCATCTGCATGCCTTGGGGAAAGAGAGCGCTGGAATATAGATGTTCAATTGAGAATGTTGATGGAATTGCTCCCTATGGTGCACCACAAAGCAATTGAGACCTGCCCCTTTCCGTCCACCACAGCAGCTGCCCAGGTTTTGTTATCAACCACATTGCTTGAACAGTATGCAAGGTAAGCTTGGCACTAAATGTTGACTTTGACCTAAGACCATTAGGACATGTAAAAGAATATATGAACTTTGGGCCTTGAATGTCACATGCTTCCACCAATGAGACCCTATGTGGTAAACGGAGGGAATAGGGGCCAATGCAGTTGCAATTGCTGCTGCGATACAGTAAACCACCTGTTGTGGTGGCAATTGCAGTTGCTGATTGCAATTTAAAACCATTATATGCAGAAACACATACTGTGCATGACTTCACTCTCAATGCTGATTCTGATCTTGAATGTTTTCCATTTTTGCTAGGGGACGTGTTGAATGGGATGAATTTGAATGGATGCATGTTGAGTGCTTCCCTAAATTGATACAATTGGCTTGCTTGTTACCATGGAAAGAAGATAACTTGAGGAGCCGAATTTCAAAGGTCACACTAGTATACCTTTTCTGGTTTTTTAACTTGTGTTTTGTATGTTCAGTAGCACAGGCAACTGAGTGATTTCTGATCAATGTAATGCAGTTTCTGTTATCTGTTTCTGAAACGTTTGGGGATCCCTATATGACATGCATAATGCTACCTGTATTTTTAACAGCAGTTGGGGATGATGCTGATTTGACATATATTCCTAGTGCTATTCATTCTAGAATTAAAGGTAATGGTACATGGTTCTTCAGTTTTTGCAGTGAAACTTTTACATCATTTGCTTTATATTTAACAATTGACTTGTAGGTTTGAGACCAAGGTCTGTTCTTGCTGAGAGGCTCTCTGCATCATGTGTTCTGCCACTTTTGTTGGCTGGTGTTTTGGGTGCTCCTGGAAAACGCAATCAATTAGCAGAGTACTTGAGACAGCTGCTACTAGAAGATGACAATTCTAAGGAGAACCCATCAACCAAGCACACTCCTGAGCTTATTAATGCTGTCCGCTTCATTTGGTTTGTGAATCCCCACCTATACTATATTTAAACAACAATGCTATACGGATAGAATATGTCTGTCAGAATATGACATGCCAGAATGATGTGTCGTGATTACAATGAAATCAGGAGTGGTGAAAAATGAGGTGTCCACACCACTAAGACACCACTTAATTCGATTGTGCATCATAGCACGTTTCATGTTTAAACTCATAAAATTGATGGTATTCTTGCCCATATGAATCATGAGCTTTCTTTATGATGCAGCATATATGAAGAAAACCATGGTATGATATTCAATATAATATGGGACATGGTTGTTAGCTCAAGCGTGGAAATAAAAACAAGTGCAGCCATGCTTCTGAAAGTTATTGTAAGCTTAATGTTTTCTTGGTTTCTTGTTATGTCTTATATAAATGCTAGAACTAACATAGGGAGGTCTTCAATAATAGGTGCCATATGTTGATGCAAAGGTTGCTTCAACTCATGTGTTGCCTGCCCTAGTTACCCTTGGATCTGACCAAAACACCAATGTGAAGTGTACCAGCATCGATGCTTTTGGTGCGGTGGCCCAACAATTCAAAAATGAGATGGTATCTGTTGCTAGCATGTTTCTCTTGATGTAAAGTAATTGCTGACACACGCTTCAAATTCCTGATCAATAAGATATCTTGCAGATAGTTGATAAGATACGTGTTCAAATGGGTGCTTTTCTTGAAGATGGATCGCATGAAGCTACAATTGCTGCCATTCATGCTTTGGTGGTTGCAGTGCCGCATACAACAGATCGGCTTAGAGATTATATCCTTAAAATTTCCTGACATTATGTCTCATTTTTGTTAGTCAATTGCATTTTCTGTTGGTTTTCAAGGTCTCAAACTCTTCCGTCTATGTTTTCTTTAACTTGAAGTTACATCTTTTGTCCAAGATTGCTCAACTCACGGCCTCTCCATCTGCTGCTTCAATAGATTTGGTGTATCGGCGAGAGCGAGCCAATGCATTTTGTGAGGCAATCCGTGCTTGGATGCAACAGGTTTGCTCTAACTCAAGCCAGATTAGTTGGAGTACATTGAACTACAAATAGGTTTAGAGACAAAAAAATATGCATAGATTTAAAGGTGCATGAATGATTTTATATTCTAACACGTCCCTCACACAAATGTCTCTTTCTGGGCTTGAAGTGTGCAAATTTTATCAGAATGAGAATTCAAATCCTAAACCATTTGGTTATGTATGGGTTCTCATACCATGTAATAAAATTCTTCTAAAAATTTAAGGATAGATACAAGCACATGAATATGCATAGCCTTCTCAAGATGTTTTCCCTTTAACTTTTACAATCTTAAATAAAAGTACTATTAATTCCGATTTTTTCTCTTCTTGTAGATCTTGCTGCAACTAGTGTAAGGGAATTCCTTCTACCAGCTATACAGAACCTTCTAAAAGACCTGGATGCACTGGATCCCGCGCACAAAGAAGCCCTTGAGATTATAATGAAGGAAAGATCAGGCACAAACAAGGTGATGGGTGGTCATCACGGGCGTGCAACATCACTCAGCAACTTCTTCGGTGATGGTAGCTTGCGTGGCAAGAAAGAGAGCACAGAGACGACAACATCGGAGACTACAGTTTTGTCCCCTATACATCGGCAGATGACACTAGATTCAGGCTCATGATGGGACATTTTGAGATTTCGTGGTGGCAAAGGAAAATCACAAGGTCAAAACCAATAGATGTATGTATCTCTGCATATTGTTGTATTCATCAGTGGAAGATAAGAGTTGTTCCCAGATGTACAAGAACTGTTACAGTGGTTTTTCTTCTAGAAAGAGTTGAAAAAAATTAAAGTAGAAGTTTTGTTGATCTTTCTGCTGAATGTCATTTGCAACGTTTTTTCTCATGCTGGTCTTGATGGATAAATTGGAGAGGTTGACTGGATTGAAAGGAATGAGACTTAGACTCATTCTCTTAAGGTTTTTGAGTTGATAAATATAACATTTGATTACATATGAATTAGGAGAAGGACCTCTTTTATATCAGTAAAACATACATATGCAATTTTATATATAACTATTAAAACGGTGGCTTGCTTTTCTTTGTCAAGCATGCAAAAGAATAGTAATTTCACATGACAAGAACTAAGAGCAATTGATGCTATGGTACATGCATGCTGCATGCAAGGTGAACCACATGTTCAATTTTTCTTGTCAAAGAATACAGCTCCTAATGCGTTAAATTGTACCTACTCCCCTTGGCGGTGTATATGTGCATTACCAACCAAACCGATATCACAAACATGTTGCATGCCTTGATTTTAAATTTGCTGCATCACATGATTCACATCTTCACATTCTAGTTCTCAAATATTGTGGTGGTAGAAGACTTGGTCATTTCTCTTTTGTTTCTTTTTTGAGAGCGTACCTTTGTAAATTTGAATTTTAGAAAAAAATGAGATAAATAAAAGTTTAACTATATAATATTTTAAAATTTTATACTACAAATCATTCTTTTCTCTAAAATTTAAATTCAAAAACATATTATGTTAAATTTACATATATTGGGTGTGTATGAAATTTGAGTTTTGAATAGTTAATATCTCTTGTAATCATCACTATACTTTTTTTTATTGAATTATTTAGTTGTTATTGTTACTTGTTAATGGAAACTATAAATTGAATTGCATCGATTCTTTTCGCCTTTCAAGGGTGTGTTTGGTTGAAGCACACCCTATATATTTGTTTTATACTTACTTTATTTGTACCTTCAGCACGCCATATTACAACCAATACATATCTAATTAATTAAGGCAAACACATATTTACGTGGGAATCTTCATATTTACTATACTTAAACGGCGCGAAAGTACAACTTGGAATCACGGTGTACAAATGCTTCTTATATATGATAAACGCACTGCGTTATATGCAAGTGAAAAACATATGTAACACCACACATTTATTCATGTAAATATTCCATGTGTAATCAGCACATGGTAACTCGAAGCAATTAAAACAGATTAAGGTAAACCAATACTTATAGATATCATCATGTCACCTCTTTGGGGTTACGACTTACGAACCCTTGTAGGTTGGAAAGGGCACTTTCCCTGACTCAATACGCTTGATGTCCTCAACGAGGAGCTCGTAGTGCTTCTTCACTTCTTCTGGAGTTTTTCCACCAACAGCCCTAGCAACATTGTTCCAACGCTCTGGAGTGTCCTTGTCATAAAGGGCTATAGCCCTTTCAAATGCTTTGTTTTCCGCAGTGGTCCATGTCATAAAAGAAGACATTGTTGATGATATGGCTCCGGTATAGCTATCTATGCAATCAAAATAAAAGGAACACAGTAGCACCAAGTCACGGTTTCAGAAACGATATATGTAGGTAATGGTATGAGAACTTAAGAAGGCAGAGAAAAACTAAGCGAAATAAATGCTTAGCAAAGGAAAATCATGTAGTAAGAATTGACTTGAAGAGTGTATGTATGAATTGAACTTTGTGGAAGAGCTTATGCATGAAGAGAGGGGTGGCAGCTCCCTGCGCCTTTTATAAGCACAAGGGGAGAGGGTAGAGCTAGTGATCATGAAAACTTCGTTGAAATGAAGCAAAATTCTAATGATTTGTTTCCTTAGGAACCACATAATATAAATGAGGGACCAGCGAAAAGAATAGCTGTATTATTGGAGAATCAGTATATCTGAATTAAGTATTGTCGGCTATGCAATGGTCCATACCATACCTCATGCTACTCATTGAACCAAACTGAAGCAAGTACTAAGAAGGTTTCATAAAGGCGAGTTTTACTATTTCAATAATCCTTTAAGAGTGAATGTCTATTGGCATCCATTTTATCATAGTTAAATGTGATGAGTCTACTTATTTTATTTACCCATCACATCTAACCCATAAATTGTATCTCAATATCACTCACTTTTTAGGTGTTGAAATAGTAAACTCCAGAAGACATTCCTCTTAAATGGATAAAAATTTAGCATGTCAAATTTAAATATGCTCACATAAAAATTAATAGGACCTACAAATAATAAGTGATTATGCCTTGGCAAAATCAACTTTTATTATAAATATGTATAAATATAAATTGTTATATATATTTTTTATTGAATAAATTGTTACATTTGTAGCCTTACAAAAATATCTCTTCTTCAATGAGTGTGCCTAGCTAATTGAGTTTGCTGGCAAAAGGAACCTTGCATGTAAGTGTATTGATATTTTTCATAGAAAAAGAAAAAGAAAGAGATTGGACAAAAGAAATATCAAACAAAAGTCCAGTGTTTTGATGGTAGATACCACAAAGATGCTGGAAAAGTTCAAGTGTCAAAACCCAAACAATAATAGTGTTGCCATTAAAATTTATTCAATTAATTAAGAAAATATTAAAACATCCTTGTATTTAAAAAGGAAAAATATTTTTCCAAAAGTTTCGGAATTGATTATGTATTTACGTAAAGAAAAGGGCATCTATATTAAAATGGCTACCTTAATTA
The DNA here is from genome assembly GCA_030441495.1 of Dalbergia oliveri. Taxonomy (NCBI): domain Eukaryota; kingdom Viridiplantae; phylum Streptophyta; class Magnoliopsida; order Fabales; family Fabaceae; genus Dalbergia; species Dalbergia oliveri. Next base: position 28,680,999 of record JAMLFY010000010.1, read on the forward strand.
ATTACGTAGGTAATTAATAAACCTTGTAAAAATATTTATTTTACTCAATAAAATATTGTGTTTAACTTTAAATTTCAAAAAAAATTTACCAAAAAAATTATTCAAAAGAAAACCACTAAATTAAGAAAATTTAAATTTTCAATCGAACTTTTTTTTATTGTTTCATGATAAATAGGAAACAAATATTTTTCTTGAAACTATTCTCATGTAAATTAAAGGTTTAATAATTCTAAAGATCCATATCCTTTCACAAAAAGATCAATTAAATTTCTATAGTTGTTTAAAAAATTTTAATCAAACTCTTACATTGTGAAAAAAAAAAAACTGTAATAAAGTCCATGAGCACCCCATCTTGACAAAATATAAACTTCAAATGCTATTAGTAGGAAGAGTATAACTCCTATAATAGTCAATTAGACTTTTAGATGTATGTTATTTTTAAATTTTGTATTAGTAGGTTGCTTTAAACTTGATTATAATTTTTATTACAATATAGGAACTTGATTATCAATTTTAAAATCATAAAGACCTAATTGAAATTTGGATAAAATTATAAAAGCTTGCAAATTCATTAACCTAAAATAAATAAATAGAAAAATTGACTATTGTGAATAAAACAACGAAGGGTATTGTTACTCCTACTCATATTTTATTCAACTTTTTTAATATATTCTTTCTATTCTCTTTCATGATTAAGTTAATAATTTATCAATATATATAATTTTATTAAAATTCAATATTATTAATCTTTTAAAAGAATTTTTTTATATTTCATTACTTTTTGCTTCTGCAATTTTTTATTTTTTTGAAAAAAATAAAAATTGATTATCCCACTAAGCATAATAACATATACTTTTTCTATTTTAGTATTTTATAAATATCATCGAAAATGAAAATAAGTTTACTTTTTTTGCTGACATACAGGCTCTCAATTTAATAATTTTTTTATTAAAATAATAAATTATTAACTAAAATAATATAGTTTGTTACTAAATTCAAATTTTAAGTAACATTCATTGTTAATATAAAATATCACATTATTTTATAAGTATAGTATTTTATATAACAATTGGCATGATAATATATCATCAAATATTAATATAATTTTTTATATTTGAATATTATATAGTAATTTGATATATGGTTATTATTATTATGTTACCTTAATTTTTTAAAATAAAATTTAAAATTAATAGTTTAAAACTTATAAGATATTAATACCATGAATGTTAATTAGTATGTTATGTTTATTTAGTATTAGGTTAAATATGTAAATACTAGATGATTAAATATTGGGTATTTACAATTGTATATATAATATACATAGCTATTTTAATTTCTTATGTTATTTATATAATATTATATGTAAAAATGTTTAAAGAAGGTTATGCGAAGATTAAATAAAATTATTTCAACTTATAAATTTTCTTTAAGATAATTAAGAAAAAACTTGTAAATAATTACATCTTTTATACTTAATTGTATGAAAAATTAAATTTAATATTTGTGTTTGATGATTAAAAAAAAAAGAAAAAGAAGCTTTTTTCACAACATAAAAATCATGAAAACAAAAACAATGAAATATATATTTAAAAAATATTTTATGATTTTTTAATCTGGGAATTTATTATATTGTTAAACCAATAATGGATTAGAATAAAATAAAATAATGATAGGCTACTAGTTCAATTATAAAAAGAGGGAGAATGACATTTTAGATGGTGTTTGTTTCAAGATATATCTAGTTATTTTTGGGAATAACTACTTGAGAATAATGTGTTCCCATATTTGTTAGAGTTTTGCAAAATTATTCTCGAGCATCAATTATTCTTTGAAATTTTTTTGCATGATTTAGTGACATTTTATTCCCACGATGAAAGGTTGGAGTAAAAAATTCCTATGACTTGGGAATACAATTGTTAAGCATAAATATGAAATATCAATAAATTATTTGATTTTTCCCTACAATTTTCATTTACCCGCACTCATATGCACTTCATATATTCATTACACTCTCTATTTAAAAATTTCTGTTAATTATTATGTTGATCAAGATGAACAAATTTTAAAAAATTAATTGTTAATTTTTTTTTGGAAGTGTAACTTTCATTTTGGATGATGATAATAATAAATGTGTTATGGATATTTTGAAAATTATAATATATATTCTCAATAATACATATTATAAAATAAAAAAGTTTTAAATTTATTTATGGAATCTCAACAAACAATCCTTGGAATGTTGAATATTAAACAAATAATTTATTTAAAATATCTAGGAATAGCATACCCAAGAATATTATTCCTAGGAATGTGATTCTTGGAAATATAATTTTAAACTTTAAAACAAATTCTCCCTTAAAAAGTAAGATAAAAACCAACTTAGTAGAAGTGGCAATAGACAAATGAGATGTGATAGTAGCTAATCCCATAAAACAATTACCTTATTGTTTTTTATTGTAAAGATAAAGTGGTAATACAAGAAAGTAGAAGAAATAAGATATCAGAAAAGTGACATACATACCTGGAACTGCAAAGCACTCTAATGCTCAAAAAATTAAACGGTAGAAGAGTTTTTTTTTTTTTTTTTGATATACGGTAGAAGAGATTATTTATACCATATGGTGATGGCTGAATCCTTTAATATAGAGATTGACTGACTTGGTTGATTCTAGGAACGGTCTGTCTAAGATTTATTTTTTCTTTAAATACGAATTGACTAAAATAATGAAATATTTGAGGGAGATTCTATCGTTTTATTCTCTACTATAGTATGTGGAGACTTAAGATTTAGTTTTTCTTTTATTAGGATTTGAGTATCGACAATACGGAAGATTGACTGATGATGAGGATTTGAGGATTTTCTTTTTTTTTTGGATGAATTTGAGGAAAATTTTATCCCTTTATTACATAGCGTAGGGGATTTAAGAAGATGTGATCGTACGTTCTTTATTTTTTTTTCTGAGGTGATAATTCTTTAATTATTTTATTTTTACAAAGATGTGATCATTATTAGATATGATCATCCTAAATATTAAAGGACTCAAAATATGTTCACTTCCTATCAAGTTTTTTTCCTCTTTCCGCACTCATTTTTTATAATTTCTAAAATCATAAATATTTAACTATTAATTTTTTAACTCAAAAAATTAGTTATTTATTTGGCAATGACTGAGCCTAGATGGCGAGATATGTGAAGGTTATAAATTGTAATGAGCGCACCTCTCTCTTGATATATTTAGTCATTAGTCTCTTGTTACAGCGTTATATATCGGTCAATAACTCAATATCAATTCTGATTTCTTTCAACTTGAGCACCACTATAGTATATCCGTTCAAATGCTTATTTTCCAAGATTTCATGCATCTTTCTTGATCTCCTATTGTTTTCATTTTAATTTAGACCACTATATGTCCATGCCAATTAACAACTATTCTCTGCAGGATTTTTGCTTTTAAAAAAGGTGCAAGTACTATATTCTTTTGGATTTTAGTCAAGAAAAGTACGGGTTACATGCTAGTAAATTCTGAATAGATATGATTGGAATGAGGCCAAATTTTATAAGATTAAGAATCATATTTCAGAGGGCTAATTAAGGTGGTGCGTGTGACACCATGGCTTTATAGTAGCAACTTGGAAAAATTGGCCCACCCTATATATATGTGTCTATCTTTGCTAATATACTGTAAGTAGACCTTTGTACCGTTGCTCAATATTTTTGGGAGGTCCCTTACCTCATATGATTGTTGATATACGGGGAATTTCGAACATATATAATAAAGTGAACAATAATCTTAAAATCTTTATGGTATTGTTGTGATGATAATCTTTCATATATAATGTCAAAATATTCATGACTCCAAGTCCTCCAATTAAATGCTATATATGTATGTATATAAAGCACCATTGCATGATATTTCACTACAGTTTTTTTAAAAGGAAACTAACTTGCATTTTTATTTTAAATTGTTATAATTACTTTGACTCATTCTTTTTCAATTATATCTCAGATTAATCTAATTAGTCAAAAATATCTTAATGAATCTAGTATCTTTGTAAGTTGCAGCAACCTTGGCCCTTGATTGTCAGTACAATTGTATACGGATTCTTCCACGGTTATTGGAAAAGCAAAATCCTTTTTATTGTCCTTGAGTGCTAGTTGCAGTACAGGACTTATCTTTCTGCATTATTACATAGCGTGGAACTAGCTGGGAATCAGCAACTTTATGGGATACGGAGAAAAGAATCCACAGCATGTAGGTTGGTCCTAAAGCAGCTACGAAAGCATAAGGAGATACTCCTTGAAGCAATATTTGTTGTTTAATTGAGAGAATATGTTAAGAAAAAAATAATCAAAATTTTAATTAAAACAAGTAACGTTCTTTGGAGATCCGAAAAATATTTGATATCTATACTCAACTTTTTTTATGATACATATATACTTATTTCAAACATTGATTGATTAAGAAAGTTGTTATTATGAGGATATAATTTTAAAAAAAAAAAACCTGAACACGTGGAGGGTTTAGGACCTGTTCAATTTCTTTTTTTTTTCCTCTATTTGTATTTGATTTCAAAAAATAATTTTTGGTTTTTAATTAATTTATTGTTTTTCAAAATTTTGTAAAATCTTGAAAACTATGTATATATTAGCAAAGAATTCATGTTAAATCGGAGGAAGCAAAGAATCAAAACACACAGACAATTCCTTGCCAATGGCAATTGATTATGTTGTTTTAATGACAAAACTTTTTTGGGTATGATGAGCCCAACCAGCAACAAACGTTACACGAAGTGCCTTGCTAATGGCAACCTGAAATGCTATCCTTGGGAGTTTGAAGAGATCGGAAATTGTGCCGACCTAAACCTAAACCCCTTGTACAGCGTCACTCCTTCTTCTCTACACTCTGGAAGCGCCGCCCCACCTTTATCTGTTCAAAGGGGAGCCAACCCCATAGAGGGAATGGAGGTGAGAGTTGGGTATACGGGTGATATCAAGACCAACTATTTAACTTTCAATTCGCATGAAAATAGACCAGAAAATTTTTAGTCGTCAATCCGTTAATTTTTTTTATTGCACTGACTTAAACCACGGACTAAACGATTTGGCCCATGGATTCGGGACCAATCCATAATCTGCATAAGTGAGGGAATGCTCCATGTGCTACATCAATCCATCATTCCATTTGTGGTAGTCCAGTTTAGGATTAACTACTAAGCGTCTAAGCCCAAGGGGAAAGGTCACATTTAGTTTTAAAAAATTAACATTTGGATTTTTTAAATTGAATGTTTAATTTTAATATTTACAGGATTTTGTAATTAGTATTGTTATTTGTTTAAAATTTAAATTAGAAATTGAATACCTAAAAAAAACGTGTATATAATACTATAAAAAATTTTAAAAAATATAAAAGAAAAAAAAGAGGGCTAGCGGATTGGCCTGCTTATAAGTTTATGCTTGACAAAAAATATGAATAGAAAAAAAGGGGTTACGTGGACTAGTCATGAAGGCTTATGTGGAGGGACATGAACTAGGCTAATTGTAGTCCGTCGTGAACGGCAAACGACCGGCCGCATACCCACCTTTAGGTGTGGTGACCCTTGATCTTCTTATTTTTGTTCTTTGTTTTTTATATGTTGTTCTTTGTTTGTTGTTTCACTTCCTTGTTACGTGAGATTTGTGATTGATTTTCCTTCTAGCAAGTTTATTTTATCAGCAGCAATGTTTGAATTGCTATGACAACGGAGGATAACTATTTGTTCACATATTAGGATTTTACAAGTTTGTGTATGAAAAAAGCCACTTATAGAATGATCTAATAATAAAAATTTGGGTAGCTGTAAATGGTTTGGTTATGTTTAAATTTTGATTTGCTAGCCAATTTTGTTGTGCTGTATGTATATATATTGTGCGTGTATTTGAACTTTGCTGTCATTTCGAGAAGGCATCAATTATTCAACAAGAAACAATGACTTCTAAATTCTATTATAATAAGCTGCCTTAGAATTTTTTTTTCCTACTTTACAAATCCGTGTAAACTTCAAATATTATCATTCTTCTAACACTTTAATCCCTCTTTCACGGCGTGGAAATGTAGGAATAACTGTATCTTTGAACACAAAAAGTCCCAATCTGGACGATTATGCACGGTCCCGGTGTTAAAATGCAGAGATTATAGGAGCACGCAGTTACTGGTGATTTAATTTTGAATTGCTTATGTTACACATATCTAATGTGATATGTGTTGATTATGGTATTTTGCTGAACAAATGTATTGCCGTTTGAACCAAGATGGTGTTGAGGAGTGTGGTTGCTACAAATGGTGCCGCTACTGCTGATGTCAAGGTGTTTATGCGTCACATGGTCTCTCAAACTCATGAGGTGTTCAAGTCCTAGGTAGGTGTCATTGTTCTAAGCCATTATGCTATGTTGATTACAGGTGTTTTGTTTGTAATCTGTTTTGAGATTGCTTATGTGAGTCTGAGCTATGCTATCGATGTATCGAAAAAACGAAAAATCCCTCTTTCACGGCTTCTTTAACGGGGAATAAATGGCTTCTAATGATGAATAGCGGCACAAGTCCACATTGGTGTCTAGATTTGGACCTTCCTTACTTTCCACACTGGAATTGTCAATGCGAAATAAGAAAAATGGTAAGTGGGTTCAATTTTTCGAATTTTGTGACCTTGACACGCAATTTGCTGTAATAATGGTGGTTGAATAAAATACGCCAAAAGAACAATTTCAGTATTTGAAGTTTTTATTATACAAGATGATGAGATCACAATTGTTAGAAAGATCTCTCAGAAATGAGAGTGTAAGATATAGACCTCATTATACATTTTTAATCAAATAGATTAATTTATTTACTAACCTAGCATTCCTTGCCAAATAATTGCAGTGCGACATCCACTGTCAAAGTGGGACCTTTGAGTTAAACCTTCCATGTCCAACCATAGACCTTATTAGCAGCCAATATGAACAAAACGGTCCAAATCAAACCCACTCTCTCAAATATCCCTCTTATATAAAGTGCTCCTGCACAAGTTTAGATTGAGATCATAGCCAATCCAACTCATCACAAGACACTGTTCTGTGAGGTGTATAGAGTAACAAATTAAAGGTTAAAAGGGATTATACACATGATGAAGAAGGTCTCTTCCTATGATGTGATAGTGTGTGTGGTGGCACTGCTGCTTGTGGTGGAGGTGTGTCCCGTGGCAGAGGCAGTGACATGTAGCCCAGATGGGTTGAGTCCTTGCTTAGGGGCAATCACATCCTCTTCTCCACCATCAACTACCTGTTGCCAGAAGCTGAGGGAACAGAAGCCATGCCTTTGTGGTTACCTCAAAAACCCAAGCCTCAAGCAGTATGTTAACTCTCCGGGTGCTAGAAGGATCGCTAGCTCTTGTGGTGTTCCCTTCCCAACTTGTTAATTAGTCACCTTATTATGACTTTAATTACTTAATTATTATAATGTAATATGTAACACATACCTGCACCCTGCAAATTAGAAGTATACTATATAAGGGTGATATATATATCAGTATATATCCCAATAAGGGGAAAAATGTTCAAGGGGGTGTATACTAGCTTGAACAGTAAGAACGAATATGAATAAATGTTGAAGAAATTAACTGAATAAACTACCAGGTCTTGCAGCTTTTGAGTTCTTCCTATGGCTTTAAACGATTGTAATCAAAGATATTAATTTATTATTATTTTTATTAATGGGTGTATTGGTTTTGTGATTGCTCTGGTGTTGTCACTAGTAAATGAGTGTGGTGTTGTTGAGTATGTGATGTGGTATTTGAATGACATTGTGAAACCACATTTTAAAAATGTGATTAAATGCAACTAAAACAAACAGTTGCTAAATGTCACCTTCCCTCCTCCTCCTCCTCCTCCTCCTCCTAGTCCACTACACCTTCACTGCCCCTCAACCCTTTCTCCTTCTCAGCGATGCAAGGTATTATCTCCATTCATGCTAGTGAGTATTGAGTAATGAGTTTCTCCCCCTCTCTGTGTTGCACACGGCAAAGCTTAGAGAAGGACTAACAAAACCAATGTGAAATTCAATTTTTTTAGTCAAAGCTCAATGTTTGGATGATTAAGATTCAAAAATACTCTTTCCATTAAATGTCTCGATTTAGGTTTTGTTAGATCACATTACAGCCTGCATTTTCCTACTTCTTTTTCTTTTCTTTTCTTTTTTTATGGTCTAATCGCTATCGAGGAACTTTTATTTGACAACACATCATTGATTTTCTGGGTAAAAATTGTTCTTAGGTGGATTGGCTTGTTCTGTCACCCTTCCCTTTTCGCGTCCTTCACCACAGTGAAGTTTTGAGCTTGGCACGTGCCGCCATCGCCTCTCGGCGGTTCAGCTAGTCTCCTCGAGGCTGAATCCTCTGCCTCCTCTGTGGCTGAGACCATCGCGATCGGCCCCAACCCTTGTCAGCTGCGTTCTCCTATGCGACCTAGACCTTCGTGAGTCGTGAGCTCCACCTTTAAAGCACCTCTCCGCGCAATGACTCCACGACATCACTTTTTGGTTTTGTTTTTGCAAAGCACGGCGAGTAGGAGGAGGAAGACGGGGGAAGTGATGGTGGGATTGGAGCATAGAGGTGAGAGGAGGAGGAGAGGGGTTGACATTTAGCAACTGTTTTTAGTTACATTTAACCACATCTGTAGAATGTGGTTAAACACGACGCACAACTCTAAAGTTGCAAACACGTGTCATTCAGATATCACATCACATAGTCAACAACACCACATTCATTGCTTGATGACAACACTATAGAATTCACCTTTTTATATTTTGTCAACTTTTTTATATGGATTTCATCCATAAAATTTTGCTCTTTTATTTTTTTTTGATCTGGTCTATTTTTACCTTATACTAAGTACAGCCCATTTTTAACACAATACTGAAATAGTAGGCCCGTAAGCCGAAAGAGAGCAGGCCAAATAATCATCTTTGTCAAAGTAAGCTCCTAATTTTCTGTCAACAGATTCGGCCCTCTTTAATTTGTAACCCAATTCTGATTGGGCCTCTTAGTCAAATTGATTAAACTCCTATGAACCTATGGCCTTTGATAAAAAAAAAGGGAGCAAGGAACCTCTTCTGCAGAGAGTCTTCGTGGTTGACGGGGTTGGGTCCGATTGAGCAATTCATCACTTTGTCTATAGGATCTGGATCCCTATAATTACTTATAATGTTCTCATGCATTTCAACTAATTTATTTGCAAATTGCAATGTAACATTTGATAAAATAATAGTGCGTATCTTGTACAGAGAAAAATAATAGTGCGTATCAATGTGTTGATTTTTCTTATAGAAAACCTCTGACTTCTTCCCTAGAGCAATGACTTGGTGTGTCATCTTTCGTATTATGATTATTGAGGAATCATGTGAAGTCTCAACATTTTGACTTGGCAGCAAACGAGTTCATATTTAAGTTGTTGAAATTCTCTTATTTTAAACATGTTTGTAGATTTTTTAAGCATTTTCTTATTCATTTTACAACATCACACAAAGACAAATTGCGAGAATCAAAATGAAAATAACATTGCAACAATTGGATCACTATTTTTCACCAACAATGTTATTTCAAAACCTAAATTTTCAAACATTATAGACACCCCCTGATTAAAAGTATATGACACACATTGCTTTTTATTCTCCATTTATTCTCTCTTATCATCTTTCCCTCATTTTCTCTTGGGGTGTTGGGTATCAATCACTTGGGTGCTGAAATAGTTTTGTCCATTTCTCATATACCCTATCACGCCAATATACGGGGCCAATTAATAACATCATAAATTGATCTGCTGTACTTGTAAATAAAGGGCACCATCTTGCAGCATGATCAATTTTAGAGTTGTGCAGTGTACAATGAAGTTGAACAATAATATCATAACAACATTTATAATGGGCTATTTTATCCTTTAGTAGAAGTAAATATTAATGCACTAAAACATAAAAAAAAATTATAAATTATAGTGTAATATTATTGTACATAAAAAATTACTCTTAATATTAACTTGCTCTTATTGAACTAACCATCACATCTTAGATGTTACTACTTCATATATAGATCATAAAATTCTGAAATTATGGCCTAATTACTTAACATTTACTCCCTCCATCATTGAATAATTTTTTATTTAAAAAATTTTCTTTATCTAGAAATAATTGTCTATTTAGGTAATATTAATTATTTCCTAATACTGTTATTAAATACTATTGGAAGAAAAGAGAGATATAGTAGAGAAGAAGAGAGAAACTAATGAAAAATGGGAGAGAAACAGGAATAATTTTGTAAATTATTCTTAACCTTTTAATATTTATATTTTTCAATCATTTCATTAATTCTAATGAGTATTTATGTCAGGACAATTATACAAAACCAGAGGGAGTAGATTTCGGCTTGAAAGTAAGTTTCAAACCAATGACAATGAAAGTAACATGATAATATAATATCTGATGTAGTTGAATGGTAATGGAAGCACTGATCCTGCAATAGCCACTCTTTCTGCCTTCAGAATCAACGTCTCACGTGTTACAAATTCAATTGGTATGTAGCACGCACCAAAAATGGTATTTATTTCATTCTTAAATAATTATTCAGTTATATATGTTCACTAGAATTAAGAAAATAATTATTAAAATATCAATATTAGTAAAAATAGGAACAATTTACTAAATTGTTATTATTTTTTTCAATACTTTAACTTTCTCTTTGCTCTTTTATTAATGAGTCAATAGTATTTAATGTAGATATTATTAGTAAAAATAATTAATAGTACCTTAACTTTTGAAATAGATAATTATTTCTAAACAATGAAAATTTTTAAAATGAATAATTATTCAATAACAACTCAGGACATTGCACAGATAGGCTCGTCGGTGACATAGTTAACGGTTTATTTGCTCCATGACGTTGGTTTCCAATACTAGTAAGTGATGCTATCAACTACTACTCCCTCCATTCTCTAATTAGAAATATTCAAGACTTCTCTGTCTTAACTTAGCCTGATTTGAAACTTATTAGATTAGGTTTGAGTTCTTAGATTTGACTCGGTGCATTTTTCAATGCGGGTTTGGGCATGTTTCGAGTTGGCCCAACCTGGTTAAAAATCATTTTTTTATAGTTATTTTTTTATAATAGTTAATGATAAATTATAAGAGTTTATGTTAAAATTAATACATTTTGAATAACTTAATATTATTTTTATAGTCAAATAATTTGTTTTGAAATTTGTATCTCAAAATATCTCTTGAATTTTGTTTCTTATTTGTAAAAGTTTTTAACTTTACTATATATAATATTAAAATTTTCATTGATTGTTTAAAAGCTGAGTTGACCTTGTTTGAACTTATCATTTATGGGTCATTATCAGGTCGGGTTTAAATTTTAAAAAATGACTTGGTTTAAAAATTGGGTAGGTTTGGATTTAAACGTTCCTTGTACACCCTTATCTCTAATAAGTATTTATCTATGAAATTTTATCTTTCTACTGTTATTTATCCTTTTAAAAATTTTACATAACATTAATTATTTCTTTTTATGCCCTTATGAGATAAGAAGGTAATGAATATATTAAATATGAGAGAGAGTTTGTTGGAGTAGGTAATAAGGATAATGTTATAAAATACACTTAAATTTATCTAGCTTCAAGTTTATCTAATTATCTTCTTAATATGTGTGCATAAGTGAAGATAGACACTTATTAAAATATATAAATAGTAATTCAAAGTTGAAGCCTCCCTGAGTTACTCTATTCCATGTAAGGCCTTTATCTAACCATTCCCCCTTCACTATGTATGATTGGTCTAGGATTAATTTAGGGTGTTCACAATTTAGGCCGGCCTGAAACTTATTAGGACGTGTTTGAACTTAAAATTTGACTTTACGCACTTCAGGTTAGGATTAGGTCATACTCTAGATTTATCTAACCACTTAAAATCAAATAAGTCTTATAAAAATATATATTTTTATAATAATTAGTGATAAATTATAAGATTTTATAGTTCAATTAATATATTTATATAACTTGATGTTACTTTTATATTAATATGATTTGTTTTGAAATATATATAATAAAATATCTCTCAAATTTTATTTCTTACTTGTAAAATTTTATAACTTTAATATGTATTTTGTTCAAATTCTCATAGTAGTGTATATTGGTAAATAAACTTGCAATCGATGAAGACATGTAATTAATAATTTTTTATTTTATTTAGGAAAAAAATGGCTAAAAGTACTTTATTTCATGAGCTTTGTTATATTCATTTAAAATATCTTTTAAATTTTTAATATTTACTAAAGAAAATATTAAATAGATATTTAATATATTTAGATTAAATATAATTTTAATCCTAACATTTTAAAATTAATATCAATTTAATCCTTAATTTTTTAATATCAATTTAGTCTTAATATTTTAGAATTTAACATAAATTTTACTACTCTGTCAAATCATTAAGGACTTTCTTTATGATTATTTATTTATTTTCAAGTCAGATAAGAAAATTGACTCCTTAATTAGTTAAAAAAGATACATAAGTAATATAAATTAATTAATTAGAATTAATTATAATGGAACTCATTAAAAATTAATATAATTTGACAAAATGCTAAAATTGATATCAAATTTCAAAGTATTAGACCAAATTGGATGTCGAAAAAATCTTTAGGATCAAACTAATATTAACTTCAAAATGTCGAAACTAAAATAGATATTTACTCAAAGAGCACACATAAATTCAATGTTTTGTATTTCATCTGTTAATTTGAAGTATTATTAAGGGTATTTAGAATTATATTTAACAATTCATTTACACGCTTATATTTTTATTGTTTTATTTGGTTCAGGATTATTAAAAAGATTTAATAATTATTCCTTTCCAAACTCTCTACTTTAGCCGCAATTTTGATCTTTGAAATGCAACTGAGTAAAATGAAATGCCAAAATTAGTAACTCCACTAACTAAAGCTGTTAGATAAGTGGTTGTTTTCCAAATAATTTTCAATCACATATATAAATAATTCCTTATTACACATATAATTAAGATAAAGCTTATCACTGTACTATGTACAGCCTTTTATGAAAGATAAATATAGTTTTTTTTTATAATAAATGTACAATTTCAGGAGAATAATTTAGAAGAGTTTAAATTTGGTGCACTATCATTGTCCAGTTTAAAATCATCTACCAGCACTAATTAGTTGAATTACTTCTGCTCTGTGGACTTATTTTTCTTACACACATTAAAATCTCAGGTTCTTAGTTTGCAAAAATGGGTAGACCACTACTCGTGGCTCAGATCAAAAGAAGTTTTAAATCATCTTAACCACACAATTGCAACTAATTAACCCAACCATAATTTAAGTTAGTAGTTGATTATGATTAATAAAGAAAATTATCTCAGTCCCATTGAACTCAATAAAAATGTAACCCTATTCTTGTGATCACATTAATTAGCTCATCACAGGTATGTACATGTGTGTGTCCATACTTCTGAGTATAATGTTGGTAGGGTTACGGATCCATAAAATTTTGGTAATTTGAACAAGCTAAAGTTCAAGGAACCTCTCTGGTTCGACGGAGAAAAAGGAACCTCTCTGCCCTCTGGTTATGAACAAAAAAAAACCAAAAACAAACCCACACACACCCAAAAGAACAAAGAGTTTTCGTGCTTGACGGGTTTTGGTATCCATTCACTTTATCTTTACTTAAATTCATTTGCAATGTAATATTTGATAAAATAACAGTGCGTATCTTGTACCGAGAAAATAATAGGCAATGTTCATTTCAACCCATAACTTTATACTTGTAAATAATTTTAATTCCTAACTGAGTCAATAATTTAGTCTCTGATATTATAAAAACATGAGTTATTTTTAATTCCTTAACTCACTTTTATTTAACATTTTATCAAGTAAATTATGATAAATAATCTTAAATACATATACTTTGACATGTCTTATGTCATTTGAAATATAATAGAATTTAAAATAACTTATTTTGATATTTAAAATTATACAAAATAAGTCATTTAAATATCCATTCCAAATCATAAAATACCTTATTTTATATAATGTTAGACATCAAAATGAGTTATTTTAACTTCATTCTACTTCAAAAGATAAATAGTACATCAATATATCACTTAAGGTTACCTATTATCATTTAATTGATAAAATGTTAAATGAAAATGAATTGAGGAAATAATATGACTCATATTTTATAATATCAGGGATTAATTTGACTCATTTTAAAATTTAAGGGCTAAAATAACTCACAATTATAAAGTGATGGACTAAAATGAATATTAATTAAAAAAAGTAATAGTACATATTAATGTGTTTATTTTTCTTATAGGAGACCTTAGCTTCTTCGCTAGAGCAACGACTTTTATTATGATTATTAAGAAATGATGTGAATTCTCAAAATTTTTATTTTGCGGCAAACTCGTTCATATTTTATGTTGGTGAAATTCTCTTATTTTAAACATGTTTGTAGATTTTAAGCATTTTCTTATACTTTTTTTAACACCACAATTTACAAAGACAAATTGCGAGGATCAAAATGAAAATAACATGGCAACAATTGGATCACTATTTGTCATATACCCTATCACACTAAGGTTGTGTTTGGCTAGTGGTATATGGACAAAAATATAGAGATATTGTAAACACAAACCTATTTGATGATGGAGATAAGAATAGAGGTCTATCCTGAGATAAAAAAACATAAAATTTCTGGACCTCCAAAATATTTGGAGAGAATTGAATAAAGAAATTTAATATTTTTTTCTTCCAATAATATTTATATATATATATATATATTTTTTTTTTCATTCTCACTTGCCTCTATATTTCTGTCTTGTTCCCTACCAAACGCTACCTAATATATCTCACTTTAAACTATAGAAAATTCCTAACATATTCTCCAATTGCCACTCTTCCTGCCCTCGATCAACGTCTCACATGTCACATTAATGATTACATACTACTATTTAAGGGATGCCATAAAGAATACAAACCATTTAGTATTATCAACATACATGTCAATTAAATCAACTAAATTCCTATTAAAAGCAAATACTCCCGAATCTTGTCTGTCTTGTCGCATCCACCTACATGAGTTTTATATTCATGTATATGAATAATTAACTTTAAAATATCTAGCACGCACCATGTATCTTAATTCGATAACAACTCACGACATGCACAGATAAGCCAGTTGGTGACACAGTTAACAGTTTCTTTGCTCCACGACGCTGGTTCCCAATGCCAGTAGCTGATGCTCTCAACTACTAATTCAAAGTTGCAGCCTCCCCCAAGTAACTGCATCCCAAATAAGGCCTTTATCTAAGCCCATTTCCCCTTTGTTATCTATGTTTGGTCTAGCTAGGATTAATTGCAGGGTGCGTTACTAACTAATATTTTCATTATTTTAGAATATCTATTCATTTTAAGATAAATTTATCTTTTAAAGTATCTGTCAATTTTATATTTTAATAAAGTGAATTTTTTTATTCTAATAGTACCTCTGAGTAATTAATAACTATTAATATAATTTTGTATTTTTAACCATTTGATGTGTTTATAATTAATGATCATTAAGGTATATTAGTCCATACACCATTATTTTATATACAAATACTTATTACCACATTATTTATTATATTTCTTAATATCTATATTTGTTCAAATTTGATAAATATTTTGTAAGTGACAAAGTATTGCTTTTTTCACTTTTTTTTTTCCCGGTAATCACGGCAGTTTTTGCATTGTTTTCAGTAGCTGGTTCACGCACACTGCCCATTGCTCACTCTGCCTTCAACCTTCCCTGAGTAGCACCTTCCTAAATGCAATATTCGGTACCCCATTACTAATTAATTAATATTTGAGAGAATTATTAACAGGAATTAAAAGTTATTTAATTCATGAGCTTTGTTATATTCATTCAAAATATCTTCTAATTTTTTTAAATATTTAGTAAAGAAAACATTAAATAAACATTTAATATATTTAGATTAAATATCCTTTTAATCCCAACATTCTAAAATGAATATCAATTAAATCCATAAATTTTTTATATCAATTTAGTCTTAATTATTAAGGACTTCCTTTATGATTATTTGTTTATTTTCAAGTCAATGAGAAAATTATTGACTCCTTAGTCATTCTAGAAAGATACATACATAAGCAATATATCTTAACCAATAAGGATTAATTATAATAGACGAAGTTATTAATAATTTGAGAAAATAATAAATTTGATGTCCATAAATTTTAAAGTATTATACTAAATCGGATGTCGAACAAATTTTTAGGACCAGACAGATATTATAACTTCAAAATGTCGAAACTAAAATAGATATTTACTCAAGGAGCATATACAAATTCAATGTTTTGTATTTCATCATTTATTAATTTTGAAGTACTATCAAGGGTATTTAGAATTATATTTAACAATTCGTTTGCACACTTGCATTTTTATTGTTTTATTTGGTTCAGGGTTACTAAAAATATCTAAGAATTATTCCTTTTTAAACTCTTTACTTTAACTGCAATTTAAATCTTTGAAATGCAATAGAGTAAAATGAAATTAAAAAAAAACTAGTAACTCCACCAACTATAACGCTGTTAGATAACTGGTTGTTTTCCAGATAATTTTCAAACACACGAAATAATTCCTTATTACAATTTACACATAAGATAAAGGGTTATCATTTTGTATTATATTTATATATGTATATCCTTTCATAATAATTTTTTTATAGTGAAAAAAAATTGTACAATTTAAGTAGACTAATTTAGAAGAGTTTAAAATTGGTGCATTATCACTGTACAGTTCAAAGTCATCAACCAACACTAATTAGTTGAATTCTTTCAATATCAAGTTCTTAGTTTTTAAATATAGGTAGACCACTACTTGTGGCTTAGATTAAAAGAAGTTTAAAATCATCTACACCATACAATTGCAACCAACCCAACCATATCTTAAGTTAGTAGTTGATTAGGATAAATAAAGAAAATTATCTCAGCCCCACCGAACCAAATAAAAATGTAACCCTATTCTTGTGATCACATTAATTAGCTCGTCACAGTTTGGTGTGTGTCCATACTTCTGAGTTCTGAGTATAATGTTGGCAGCGTCATACACATCATAAATAGTTCAGGTGTTTGTTTTGCTGTTCAAATCAAATCTGCCCCTTCTTCCCTGAGTTCAAAACGAGTAAAGGACAAAGATCACAATCATACCGCCCCTGGATGCGGCCCTTCGAAAAAGTTAAGATCCTCCTGGAAATGTTTCCTTGCTGCCCTTTACCCCCTTTCGGCCTTACTGGCTGCTTTCTGCCTAAAAGTCAAAATCTGAACCCAAGTCATCAAGTTTTAAGTCCTATCCTTTTCTCCTAGTCAATCTTTAATTACTTCTTAAAATAGTTGTGAGTGTAATTAACTTTTCTTTTCAAAAAAAACATGTGTTTGGTTATGGATAAAATTTGAGAATAAATTTTTATAAATAAATTTTGTGAGTAATTTTATATCCATGAAAATTTTGTTTCCAATTTAATCATCAACCAAACATATATATGCCCATAACTTTTAAACCCACAAGCTAGGGTGTAGCAAGATGGGCAGGTGTGTATAGGGGATGTATGTAGTGAGATAAGTTGTTTTATACGATAAATAGATGATTAAATTTACCGTATAATCATATAAAAAGGTTAAGACTAAAAATTATTAAAAGATCATATTTATCAATTTTTGCTTCAGTATTTATAGGTATCAGTACCTATTGTCTAATCAATGGTTGTGATTTCATCTTTAATTTGATAAATTTTAAAACCTTGATAAGCCCAACACTAATTCATTATTTTTAACTACATTCTACAAATAAATAAAAAATATCTATACTCTTAAATTTTATATAGATACAGGTACCAAATAAACCCCATACTTATCACATTAAATATGTTTTTTTTTTCAGTTGGATACATCTATTTGTTAGTTTTGGGCCCCTCAGGTTTTCAGTCTCGCTTCACCTTTGTCCACAGGGATCAAACACAAGATTTTAGTTTAAAAAAATTAATGTTAAATAACTTAAAACAACCAAGTATTAGTGTCTTTCTTATATTTCTAATATATCTTCACTGGTTTAGCAACACAACAGAATTAACAGCGAGAGAAATTTTAAAATAACATGGAGTATTATTTAAATTTGAGTTTTTCTAATTAACTAGTGCCCTAAGCAATGATTAAGGATACCATAAAGAGTAAGTTCTAAAATTTTTTAGTATGGTTTTTTTTTAGTAGGTTTTGTACTTTGAAAAGATGAAAACTCATCTTCTCCATAAAAAGATTCATTATTTTTAACTCATTAACTAATACCCTAAGGTAGCATTTAGTAAATATTTTGAAACAAAAAATATGGAGATGTTAAGGATAAAAATGTATTTGAAGATGATATATACAAAAACTAAGCCCAAAAATTCTTTGTTCAAGAACAAGTTTTTAGCTAGTTTTGAGAAGGATTATGAAGATATATTTTTGAAACACAAATTTATTTTTTTTTTCAAAATTATCTCTTTAAATATTTTATATTTCATCTTTATCTTTTTTATTTGTCAATTTTTTTTATAACATAATCTTTTTTATATTTTCATTTATCACTATGTTCTTACACCAGTACAAAACCCTTTTTTTTTTCTTTTGGTCAAGGAAATATAATTTCATCTTTATCTCTAGCATCGTTTCTATCTTTATTGTCTTTGTCTTTTTTATCCAAAACAAGTATTAAATATAGCATTAAAGTATCGGTTAGATAAATTCTTTAACTAAATTTAAAGATGTACAACATATAAATTAACAAATGATTGGATCACGTTTATTGCGTAGCCAATGACATGGCAAGTAGTACTTCGAGCCAAGAGACGTATTTCGAACTGCATTCCTAATTTGGCAATACATGTCCAGATGCATGGTCGTCCTCGCTGGACTGTTCGGACTCGGGGAAACCATTAATTGTTTATAAAATACATCAACTGTGGAAGGGGAACAAATTATAAGATAAACTTCTTATATTTGGGTTAATAATAAATTTTTTATTATTAATTATTAAATAATTATTATTTTTATTATATAATTTAATTCAACAACTAATAAATAAAAAATTTATATTAAATCTAAATATAAGAAATTTACCATAAAACTCATCTCAAAATAAACCTTTTCTCTCTCCCTCTTTGGATCGGTGCTCCACCAATGAAACCGGGATTCCTCCACATTCCATGTGAATCACAATCCCCCATTTTGACCCGTCTTCCACGTACCTACCTTTCGCTACTTGCCAATCAGTAACCACGTGTCTTGCATTGCCACTTCCACTCATTGTGTCAACATCTTTTTTAAGTTTTTAATATATCAAACTTTTTATTAATTTCCTATAAAATATTTAAAAGTGGACAAAGGAATTACCTCACAACTTAAAACATCACAATTAAAGGGAATGGATTTTAAGCTCTTATGTGTATTTGGTTAGAGAGTAAAAATAAAGATAAATTTTTCATGATTAAATTTCATGTATAATTATACATATAAAACTAAATCAAAGAAAATTTATTCTTATTTTTATCCTCCAATCAAATATGCCCTTTATATATAGTGAGAATTTTGGATTATTTATCATGAAATTAATAGCTAGGTTTAAAATCTTATGTGAGTTCTATGATACCCATTTAAGATCAAGAATTTGAAACCCCATACTAAGTGAAGTGTGTTTGCTTTCCTGTTTTCAGTTTTCAGATTTGAAGGAAAAGCTAAAAACTGAAAACTAAAATTTTGAGTTTTTAATTTTTCCTTCACAAATCTAAAACTGAAAGTGAAAGCAAACGCACCTAATATTCTATTGGTGAATATAGCAAAAGAAGGCCCACTTACTCACACCATAAAAATGTATTTTTCACTTTTTGATATTGGTCCATTCTTATTAAGTAATTCACAAATACACCCCATGATCCATATTACAAATAACTTAAAATTGCAGAAATACTAATTTATTTTAAAACCATTAAAAAATTGATTCAAGTATTGAAATGCCCATTCTCTTAATAAAATATTTCAACAACTCACCCTTCCTTGTTCATCAATGAAGAACAAGAGGAGAACCAAAATACCTATATATATTCAACTAAGAGAGGCGTAGGTAAGGACGCGTTCCCCCTTTTCTTTGTTTCCCTATTCCTGCTATTGATTTGAGGTTCGACCACCGTCATTGCCGTTCTCCAATTTCAATATCAGATCCCAGAAAATTGCGAACAACAACATAAAAAATAAAAATAAATTTATAGAAAAATAGAATCTAAAATTCTAAATCATGTAACCAACCTGTTACTAATATTAAAAAATGTGGAAAAAAAAATGACATCGATGAATGCTGAGGAATTTATCAAAAGCAACAAACCTTGATGAAGTGAGTGCGTTGGATCAGAGAAGAAAAACGTTGTTTCAAAATTGAACCTTTTGAGCTTATTGTTTCATTCAATTAGCTAGCAAATTGAAATTAAATAAAATTGTGGGGTGAAAATGAAAGGTATAGAAGAGTGCAGAATTTGGGTGTGTGCTTGAAAAGGTAATGTATGATACAAAAGACGGGATCGGTTATGGTGATTCGATTTGATGAGATCAAATTCAAAACTGTTATGCGTATCTTAATTTTTTTGTTGGCATCCTTTGCAAACGCAAACATTTTCCTTTCCAAGAGGAGACAGCTTTGGTATGATGGGTATGGTTATTAGTTCTCTGACATCGGCGATTATGGGGGCTCCGATCTTGTTGGTTAATCGACAATGATGGTGGAGGAAGCGGATGAAATGACACTGGTGTGAAGGAACAAGGGTGGAGGTTTCAAATGTTGTATTCTTGTTCTTCAGCAATGAACAAAAACTGATGAAGGTTAGTGGTTTCTGCTTTAAAATAAATTAGTATTTCTGAAATTTAAAATTATTTACAATATAAGTCATGGGGTGTATTTGTGAATTACCTTATACAAATTGGTCAATATCACAAAATAACAATACGCTTTCATAGGATAAGTGGGTGGATTTTATTTTGCCATGTTCACCAATAGAATGCTTTGCACTTAGAATATGGTTTCATATCCTTAATTTTAATTGCGTATCACAGAACCCACCTAAATCTTATTGTTTTTCAAATGTAAAATAAAAAAGGAAGGGATTTTGGTGAATTATCACACGTTAATGTATTATTTCTTGTTAGTGAATTAACCCAGAATTTTTCATCATCATAAGTAATTTGTCCCAAATAGATGTCAGTTTTGAGAAAATTTTAACTGATTTGTGACTAGCATTTAACAATAATTAACTGCTGCATGCAATCAACATTTACTCTTTTTTGTGCACATTGGAAAGAATAAATCATAGTATAATTAAGCCCACACATGCAGCACGCTCATAGAATCAGCGAGGAACATTCCATAGCTCCGATCCAGCTCTTCAGTCTCATTACCCGCCCGCATCTTAGCAAACATATCCGCACAGCTGTTAGCCACAATAATTAGTTTTTTTTTTTTCAGTTACAAATGCATGCACATACAAAAGAAGAAGAAGAAGAAAATAAATAAAAGTGGGTGTAATTGGACACACTCCATCACCATTGGATGTGATAGTGTTTACTTTTTCAATCAATCTATCACATCCGATGATGATGTTGTAGGTATTCTATTGGGTGTTGAAATAATAATGCTCAAAAAAAAAATCCAACATCAAAGTTCAAGCTATAGAAAAATTTCCATTTACGTACATGTGAAAATCGTTGAGTATAAACTAAATTATAGGAGCACTCACAATACACGTTGAGTACAGTCATAGCATGGACGCCCACAGCAGCCATAGGCATAAAGCACGTTCGATTTATAATTTGCACACTCCAGAAAACAAGTTGAATTATACTTTGCTTCTTTTCTTTTTAATACATAGACAAAGAAGACAAAAAAAAAAAAAAGCCCCACAAACCAAAACTTTTCTCAAATAGAGAGTTCCAGCATTCCTAAGAAGAATAAGATGCATGTCGTGATTGGTGCCAAACCATATAATCTGCTTTTAATATACCAAATTAAATTATTTTTAAATTATTTATTATTATATAAGTACATAAATTGATTTTAATACTCACAAATTGAATGATAATGCTAATAGAATTATTTGATTAAATGATGGCATATAATCATCAATATAGGCAATGTTTAGAATTATTAAAATTTGAAATGAATTGATTTAATTTGAAAAGATTTGATTTGATTTGATTTTGAAATTAAATTTTATGTTTGAAATGATTAAATAAAATAAAAAATAAATTAATTTAGAAATCTATTTTTATGTCTAAAATACAATAGATTATGTTTGGAATGTGATTTGATTTATGTGTAAATTTTAAAATCAATTCATTTTCATCCAAATCCTATGAAAAATAAAGGATTTAAAAATTAAAAAAAGGAATTCAATGAAATTGCAAATTAATTCATTTCTCATTTTTTTTCTCATTCCACATATTCTAAACTTTTACAGATTACCCACTTATTCGTAGCTAGACTTTTATCCCAAAATTCTAATTTAAATGGGTTTTTCAATGAGTGTCCCACGCTCATATCAAATATATTAATTTTGTATTGAATAATGATTTTTTCAAATTTTTCAAGATAGTCGGTGCAGTGAAAAGTATTAAAAATTATTAATATTTTTAAATTCTTAAAGATAAAAAAAACCCTAATTTAAAAAGGCAACTAAAAGAAGTTTTGCATTTTCTATTGGTCCAAACTCAATTTTGCAAACTGAAAATCAAACATATCTGACTCCTAGGAGGAGAAATTCGTTTCTAAGCTTCTCTTTCCCAGGACTCGATGCCTTTCTACTCATAGTTGTTGCTCACCAAACCTTTGTCGTCACTTGGTTTTCTCCCCTATAAATGGAACCAATTACAACACAACCTTTTCGCTCATCCTAGTTCATCAAAACCCAACCCATTAGCCTCATCAGTCCCACATCAAATCTCGACCTATCGAGAGCACAATCAATCACCGACTACTCAACCATAATAACAATGTCTTCCGATCTCTCTGTCATCCTTCCCCGCGTTCTAATCGTCTCTAGAAGAACCGTTCGCAAGAACAAGTTCGTTGATTTTGTTGGTAAGTTTAATTCTCCTAATTCAACCCATTAAATAAAATGTGTCAATTTAATTTCCCTAGCAACATGGTTCCGTAATTTTCCAATATATGGTCTAGCTCAAGAATTTGATTATGAACCAGTCCTTTTGATAAAAAAAAAACATATGTTCTTATGCCATTTTTTTTGGTTACTTTAATTTTTCAGGGGAATATCACCTAGATCTTATAGTAAGCTATGGTGCGGTACCCGTAATCGTTCCTCGCGTTTCCGGGGTACACATGTTGTTAAATAGCTTCGAACCAATTCATGGTGTGCTTCTATGCGAAGGTGAAGACATAGACCCTTCATGGTACGAACAAGACAACACCGAAGGCCTTTCGCAAGAGGAGTTAGATGAAATAAGGAGGCTTCATGCAAGTGACACAGCAGTAGACAAAGAGAAAGACTCAATTGAGTTGAGCCTTGCTAAGCTTTGCCTTGAGAGGAACATTCCCTACATGGGAATATGTAGGGGCTCTCAGGTCCTAAATGTTGCATGTGGGGGTACCCTTTACCGTGACATAGGAAAAGAGCTTTGGAAGATGTGCCCGGAGAACAAAAGAGTGATGCACATAAACTATGATGATTATGATGGTCATAGGCATGCCGTGAAGGTTGTTGAGGACACCCCTTTGCATCATTGGTTCAAGGATTCATTGGATGAAGAGAAAATGGAGATTTTGGTTAATAGCTATCACCACCAAGGTGTCAAGAGATTAGCACAACGTTTTGTGCCTATGGCTTTTGCACCTGATGGCTTGATTGAAGGGTTTTATGACCCTGATGCTTATAATCCTGAAGAGGGTAAGTTCATCATGGGATTGCAATTTCATCCAGAGCGCATGAGGAAGCCTGATTCAGATGAATTTGATTATCCAGGATGCCCTTTTGCTTATAAGGTTTGAAAATGGGTTCTTCTCTAAGCTATAAAAATAAAAATGATTATATTAATTACTTGTTACATTATTGATCAATTGTGTGCCGAATTTAATTTCATGGAAATTGTGCAGGAATTTGTGAAGGCAGTGATTGCTTATCAAAAGAAGCTAAATAGTTTAACATCTGTGCCAAAGGCTCCGAAGCTTAACAAGGAAATGGAGAACCAAAGGAAGATTATAGTGCGAAGTTTTTCACTTGCAAAGAACCTATACACAACTGGCCGTGGATTGAGTTCTTCCAAAGAGTCTGAACTTGAAGCTGGAGCAGAATTTCTTGAGGTATTGATGAATTCTAAAATAAACCATAAATTCTTAGATGTTTGTAGAACACAACATGGATATGCTCTATAAGTAATAAACAGAGTGACATTTTAGTTAGAACCACCTTAAACTTCCACTTATCATTCTGTTATTAGATGTGGAACATATGCACACAGTGAAATGGCAGGTGCATGCAAAAATTTCTATTACAAAATGATGTTTATTTAATTTTTCAGCATATGATATAAAATTATGGATAAGATAGCACTTTATTATATAGCTAATCATGGGGATGCGGAGAATCTTCTTTTGTACTTATTAAAAATGCGTACATGTTTCAATTTTGCAGTCAAACACAGCATTGAGTGTGCAGCAAGAGAATAGGTTAAAGCAAATGGGTGCAACAGTTAGGAATGCAGGGTCATACGTTGAGAGACTGAAGCTGAATGAGGAAAGAGAAAATTTAGCAAGAAATGTGATGGGGAAAATGTCAGTGGAACAGTTGTCTGATCTCATGTCTTTCTACCACACCATGGGCCAGATTTGTTCTGAAGTGTTGGAAAGGAAGCTTCATGCCCTTGTGAATAATGACTTTAGTTCATGAATTTCTTTTTTTTTTCCTCTCCTTTCCCCTGCCTTTAATTTGATGGCCATGCAACAATTGTTATTTTGGAGTGCTTTGTTTTGTTTTCTTGTGGGACTCACATCACATGAATCTTGAGTGGTGGTGGTGAGTGCCTTTCCTGTATACATGTTTGTTTTAACTTTTTTTCTTCCTCCTGTAGTTTAATTGGCCTTTCCTGTTAATGAAAGTGATCGTACTTCTCCCGTCTCTTTCTCTCCATAAGAAATGGATACTATTTTTTCAAAAGAAGAAAAAGGAATATTGGATATGTATCTGTCAAAATATGTGTCTTCGACATTTACTATTAGGGATTTATCCCTCGGTTATATACAATTTACCTCTTTATGTATCGCGACATCTAACTTTTTAAACTATGCAAAACACCCCTCAATATAATTTTGGTAACTAATAAAGGTTAGATTATGTGCACTTAAACCCCCTAAAGTTTCTCCTTTGTGCAATCCAACACCTTGTCCGTTAATATTACGTGCAATTAATCCTTCTAATTTTTTCATTGTGTGCAACCCAACATCCTACTATAACTTAAATTTTTAGGGGGTTTTTGCAGTTTCAAAAGTTCATGGTGTCATAATGTACCATTTGAAAATTAGAGGATTTTTTATAGTTTGAAAAGTTTAGATCATAATGTACGTTTTAAAAGTCTGGATTTAAATTGCAGACCTAAAATTCAAGGGATAAAATGCATTTAAACTTTACTATTACAATAAGAGTATATTAATATTTGACTTGGGCATACTGTTAGTGTGCGTGTGTCTATATATATTTCAAAAGTATATTTAGATTCTTATCTAATCATAGGTTACTAAATCTTTAGAGAGGATTTTAAAGTTAAAGATTTATCCTTTAAGAGAGCTCTCATCTTAAAGAGGTTAGTTACTGTTGTAAGTGATGGATACTTTAAGTAACAAAAGAATATATTATTACATCTTTAAAATCAATACTTTTTCCAATAATTAATTAAAAATTCAAACAAACTATAATATTGTCACTGATTAACAATAGGAAAAATTTTATATTACAATAAATTAAAATTAAACATGATTAAAAATAGAGATAAATTTTAATATATTCTTAATATAATATTTTTATGTCATTAACTAACAATATGTTATTTTCTGTGTCTTTTGAGATAATAATATAATTACAATAAAATATAGTTGTATGACAATATAAATTTTAGGGTTAAATGTATTTTATCCCTTGAATTTTATGTCATGCACAATTCACACCCTGACTTTTCAAAATGTATATCACAACACTTTGCTTTTAAACTTGCAAAAAAAAACCCTACTTTTTAAAAAATGCAAAACTTTATGTCATATCAGGTGTAAGTTGTACACAATAAAAAAATCAAGAGAGTTAATTTCACATAAAATTCACAAATAAGGTATTAGGTTGCACAAATTAGAAATATCAAGGGGTTAAGAGCACATAAATCTTACCTTTATTAGTTGTCAAAATTATGTTGAGAGGTGTTTTGTACTATTTGAAATGTTTAATGTTGCAATACACATTTTGAAAAGTCATAGTGTAAATTACATATGATCTAAAGTTCATGAAAGTAAAATACATTTACATTTACCCCTAAATTTTATGCGAATAATGTATCAAAATAAAATCTTAAAAAATAAGGTAAATGTACTTATCAATAAATGATACGGATTATAAAAGTATAATAAAATATATCATCGTTAGATACGAGTTACACATGGATAATGTGCATTAGTACCTTTAAAATTGTCATGGATACCAAAGGAATCCCCATAAATAACTATTATAAATATCTAAATAAAAAAGTAAATAAATATTACAAATATCTTGATTTGTTTACAGATATCTTGACAAAAGCATGCGCTTGTGTGCATAAATTGACATTGGGCCAAAAGCTTGGTCTTGGTGCAAATTGGTAGATTGGTGGATTTGTCCTCCCTCTTGTGCGCTATACACTTGGGTGATGGCCCAGCCCATAGTTTTTTTTTTAATCCCTTTTTGGTGATTCCTACACATTCTTTTTGAAGAGTTTTCGTTTTTTTGAAGAGTTTTCGTTTTTGATTAATTTTAATTGCTTCTCTTGATGCATTAATTAAATTTTGACTTCGTTTTCAACCATTATTTAACTGTCCCAGAAAATTTTAGTAATATGGACAATCATGGTAGATCAACATAAAAAATTAAAAAATGAAAATAAATGTGTTATATTTTACTTCCTCATTTTCATGCTATTTGTCTATTTTTTATATCAAGAAATATTAAATTGTTTTATTTTTAATACTACTGTTAAGTAATTACTAATTAATTGTGTTTCTTTTTCAACAACATTATAATAATATAAATTTATATTTTAATAGGAATAATATAGTCTACTCACATATCCTTTTTTCCATTATCAATATATATTTATTATTATTATTATTTTAATCTATGTATTTTTTTTTTGAACAAATTGAGTGAAAAATGAGGGAGTATCATTTTATCTCATTTAAAATTAGTATGTGGTCAAACTTAACAACTAGTGGCAGCAATATTCATTTGTAAAATTATTAAAAATATTTCAGAATTTTTATGGAGGCACATTGCATAATGTGGATCTTTCGATTTTTTTCCTCCTTTATCTTTAACCGGATTTCCCATGGACTATAGCCAATAAAAAAATCTGCTTGAACTTAAAATAGTTGTATTATTTATACTTATGAATGTGTGACATTATTATTAAATGGGATGTGAATCCACCTTTAATTCTTTAGGATGACTTTATAATACTCCCCCAAAAGGGAACGTTCAATGTTCTTGATATCCTTATTTGATCACAAGAATTTGTTGTACGCTACGAATTTTTTGGATTAAACTAGAAACTAAGCCTTGATGATAGTGCCAAACACATCTGCGCTTCAGTATTTTCATCCTGGCAAGAACTACCGACAACAAAATATGCATCATCCTAATTCTACTTGTTCTATTTTAAAATAAATATCTCTTTCATTTTGTTAGTATATTCACAAATCAATATATCAGTATATAACGTTCAATAACATGTGAAAACACAGCCAATTTCTAATCAAATTTAGTTGTAAGGTTAATGCACCATGAATGAAAGCAAAATAGAAATTTTTATTTATTCATTTTTTTTCAATCTCGAGAAATTGAAGAGCCAAATAGACAAAGTTACAACCCAATACTGCTAGTATTATTATTATTTCTGCCAAGTGAAGCATTGATTGAACTGTTGCAAAATCCTACATGGACCTGACTCAGAGATTTCCCAGGGCTGAAAATCACCTATCTCTTGATCTCGCTGTTCATCATAAATGTCAAACCAATGATCTCCTCCTTCTCCTGCCCAAGAAAAGTGACAAAAGTACAACGTTACGGGGAAAATGGGATTTTCTTCGAAGCTGAAACTCCATTTTTCGCCAACATGCAGTGCTTGAGGCCCAAGATCATGCTTCTTGTCCTTGCAATGAAGACCAAGCTGCTTGTTGGTCAATTTGTTTGTCATTTCAACGGTTATTTTGCTCTCGCAACCACTGAAATTCAAAGTAATAACAAGTATTGTTAGTATGGCGGAGAGTGATAACACAACTTTGGAGATTGGAACCATTTTTGCAATTTGCACAATGAATTGGCACAATATAATTTCACAGAACAACCGTTTCTTTTTATATAGAGTATGTATAAATGAGTTGTCAATTGTGACCTTTTCTCAATTTTACCCCTCGATTTTGGATTTGATTTTCGTACAGTATATTGTTGACAAAAAAGTTTTTCTCTCTCATCTCTGTTGTCTCGTAACAATTTTCTTAGTTATGGGGTGTTTGGTTAATAGATGAAAAAGAGGGGAAATTTTTTATAATGTAACTTTTTCACAAGTCAAAAGAAAGTTTTTTTGGTAAGGAAGTCAATAGAGAATTTAAGTTTTCCATAGTTATTTTTATTAAAAAAATTATCTTGTTTTCAAAAGAGAATTTAACTTAATTATTGTTTTCAATTAGAGTTGTGTTATGTATATAACTTTTTCATATATTTAATGTGTGTTTGGATTATAGTTTGCAAATAGGGGTTTGGACTAACTTGATTCTCTTAGAATTGATTTTGATCAGAGTTTGCAAATGGGGGTTTGGGCCAACTTGATTCTCTTAGAATTAATTTTAATCAAAAGTAAGTTAGTATCAACGGGATTTAAGTTTGGATACTTTTATCTTAAAATTAAAGTGATTATAATAGAATAAATATTGTTTAGATGGTCAAAATCAAAATTACTTTTGAATATCTAATTGCCAAAAGAGACATAAGTTTTATATTATATTTTAAATATTATCAAGAAGAAGAGATTAAATTTTAAGAAGTTACAGTGAAAAGTGGAAGGATGTAAGACTATAACAACATCATGAATGTTCAATGGGGAAATGTTGAACGCAAAAGCAACAATAGGTTACTTCTCCTCAAACTGAGTTGAAGATTAAAATCATGGTGAAAATCGGTGAACTGAAAAACACTCAAACACATCCATCACAACTTTCAATGAAGATGAACCCATGTTCAATGTTTCCAATGCGTAAACAAACACGCAGTTCACTTCCATTTCATATCATTCATTCAAAAAGGTAAAATAAGATATGTTAAAATATAAATACAAGTATTTTGAATGAATTAATGAGATAATATGGGTGTCAAAACATTGTATAAAAAAATTTGTACACGTAACATTTTTATTTCATCAACTAAGACAAAAGTACCAAATCTGTATTTGTAGTCTCTTCATTCCATAGTAACGGTCAATTTAGAAAAAAAAATTCTTCCATATTTTCCATGTTATTTTCTATTTTAAAATTTTAATAAATAATTAATTATTTTATATTAATTTTATCTTTTCATTATGTAATTCTCTCTCTCTCTCTCTCTCTCTCTCTCTCTCTCTCTCTCTCTCACTTTTATTGACCTATCATAATTATTTCCTTTTAAGTTAATGTATTGGCTCTTTCTTGAGCCAAAAAAGAGAATTAAGTTTTTATAATTATTTTTAAGGTATTGACTATTTGTTAATTGATATAATTGTTATTATCTTGATACAATTATTATTTTGGGGAGAACGATATTAGGTTGGGATTTTTTTTTAAATTATAATTATTACGAAATAAAGAGAGTATCATAAAGTCAAATTTTCTTGAAAAGCACATAATAACAACAATTAGAGATTGAGTGTCTATATTATCAGTTTTTGTCACGGTTTTTTTTTTAATTTTGTCACTCGTATTCAACAAATTTGTTCCCTAATTTTATTAAGAAACCCTTCCTTATTCTTACACATAAAATAAAAAAATGTTTAACCTCACAATTTTCTATAAAATACATTAGATTAAAATTTTGAATTAAATATATTTTTGTTCTAAATGTGTGTTTCATCCTTGAAAAACCAAATGGATTTTAATTTTGATCTTTAATTTTTTTTTTTTGGTCCAACATTTCTGAAATTGATTTTAATCTTTGTTGTTAGTTTGGTTACGTTAAATGTTAAATTAACTAACGAAAGGTGACATAATCCAATTTTACATTTTATTAATTAATCCTACGTGGTATGTCATAATCTATGTGTCAAAATCATACTGTAAAATGAGTTACTATGTTGGGTAAGACGAGATATAGGATTGGGTCCAATAGCCTGACTATAAAATGAGTTATTAGGTTTGGTCCAATAAGTTATTAAGTAAGAATTTTAAAATATAAGATTATGATGTGCCATGTAGAATTATTGACTATTGTATATAATTAAATGATGTGGCCTTCATTAACCAGCTTTTTATTTAACATTAACAGACTAACAACAAAGACCAAAATCAATTTTTTTAAGGACTATTCTTACCTAGAAAATCCATAAGGGTATGTCACTCCCAAAGGCTGAGGAATCAGTATGGGGAGGAGGGAACATATATACAAATGACATGCTAACGCTCAAATCAGCATATGAAATAGACAGGGTGCAATAATGAGATAAGAATAATCTTATGATTATACGTGGGGACATTAAGCCTCTTATATTGTGAGAGGCATGATGTAAATGAATCGGGGAAGATCATTCCCTTGTGTCCATCTATAAGAAGATTCTGCAATAAGCAAAGTGAGTAGCAAACATGTATATAATCAGTAGTTATGAAGGGCCATACACCCTAGATTTGTAATGTTATTAAATCAGTGCAAGATCTAGGCTAATTATGACGTAGGTCTTGGACATCCAATACTGGGATTAAGTTCATAATATAGAAGAATCCTTAATTAGATTCGTAGTTGTGTGAGAGATCTATTAACCCCATATTCGAGCTCTTCACCTTGTGGCCCGATATTGATCCATATAATTAATATATACTTGTATTTTCAAAATATTGGTCCATCAAAATAAAATTAAATGATAAACTATCGAATTATTTTTAGATTATATAAAATTTTATAAACTTGATCTATTTGGTACGAATTTTAGATTCAAGGTTTAGATTTATGAGATTTCATGTCTAAAAAATTATTAAATTTATTAATTATTAACATAACTCACTCCTGGAATAAATAGATAATCCCGCAACACACAAACCCAATGAGAAAGATTTTCTTATGCGAAAGATAAGAGGGAGTATTTTCGACCATTGGATCAAAATGAGTAGTCAAGATTAAATCTTAGTATTAAAACTTCACGTGCTTCAGCCCTTCCCTAACACTTCCTGGAGCCAATAAAGCAATAATCCAGTTTCGATTTCTTTCCTCCATTCCAACCACCGCAGACACCAAGCTCTTCCACCTTGTCATCAACTCTAAGCACCACTGTCCTCCACACAAATCCTCATCTCTACAGTCCCTTGCTTCCTTTTTCATTTTGCCTCAGTTAATTCCATCATCCCGATTTGCCCACCGCATAACCTATTCCCCCAACCTGGAAACATAAGCACCCGATGCCTTCCTTTGTTCAACCAAACAAAAATATAAAAAAAAATGAAGAAAAGGAAAATGATGTGTTCAAGGGGGTTGAAGCTTGAAAATTGAAAAAAGGAGGAACATTTTCTATGATGTCAGTGCCGAGAATTTTTTAGAGTAATGATATAGTGGTCTCGAGCACATTTATGGTTAGATGAGCTTTAGCCTCTTAACTAACTATTTTAAAGTAGACATGTCTTACTAACAATTTTAATAAAGTAAACATGTCTTACTAAATATTATTTGTTCAGAATTATTTGTTTATTTATTTTTAAAACAAAAGTTAAACTACATATAACCTCTCGTCCTTTACCTTTTAGCCTCTTAACCCAATCTCTTCCAAAATGATTATTTATTTCTAACCAGTGATTAATGATTTTTTTTAAGTTTGATTTATATGCATTGAAAATGTAAAATAGTTTTTTCTATCGGTGCATAAAAATTTATTTTTCTTTCTTGATTAATTGAACTATGAGTCTAATTTTTATGCACTAGTAATGTGAAATAATTTGACACTGTTAACTAATAAAATTTCAATAAAGTGTTTAATTGTGCTAGGTAATCATCCACTATGATAATCACTCAGATTTAACACTTTTCTAAATTTCTATTACTTAAATATCGTGTAAAGTTTAAAATGCCAATCAATAACAATTAAACTCTTAAGACACATGAAGCTAAAAAAAAGTCAAAGTATATTTTTCGTAATGTGAAACTATTTAACACTTAGTGTATATAAATTAAAATCTTATTTTTTTGAAAAATATTATTGTGACTTAAAAGCGTTGTTATGAAACGTAGAATGTTATTAAGAATTAACCAAAGAGACATAGTGTAATTGGTAGCTATTTGGACATTTTAAACATCTAGTTAAGATTTGATTTCTAGCAGTTTGTATGATAAGAGTCTTGTAGCTAGAGGCAATACCCTTCCATGATTGTTTATGTGTTGCCACTTCAACATAAGTGTTTGATTAAATCACCTACTAACTAAAAAAAAAATCTTATAAATAGAGATGCACATGATGAGTTGGTAGTGTAAAATTTGTGCATCAAAATTAAAATTTAATTATTAATAAAATATTATAAGTGGAATAAATCAATATATAATTCAAAGAGAAAATTTAGAAAATTTATATTTTTTAAAATAACTTCAAATGATAATAATCTATTAGATCCAACTTAATAACTCATTTTACTCGATCCAATAATCCACTTTACAATATTTGGATTAAGAGAAAAAAATTTTGGAGGCCAATATCAAATTTCACTTATTTTTAAGACCAAAAACATATTTAACCTTTTTGTTTTTGTAGCTTCATGTATTTTAATATTTACTTTTTATATGTTGATAATGTAAAAAAAAAAAATTTACCCCGTCAACTAATAGATACTAAAAAAAAAGTTTATGAGTAATTATGATAGTGGATAATTACCTGGTATGAAATTTTATTAGTTAACAATGTAAAATTATTTTACATCATAGTAAAATTAAACTCATGCTTTAATTAGTTGAAAAAGGATTTAATTTTGAGGTGCAAAGTTTTACACTGTTATCTAATCAAATCATCTCATTTACATTACTTTTCAAGTAGTGGGTGTGAAATTTAACTACTTTTGCTGATATGACAATACATGATTAAATGATAATGTAAAAGAATTCTACATCATCAATACATAAAAATTAAACTCTTTAATTTTTGTGCACTAATTGGATAAAATTATTCTATATTTTCAATGCATATAAATCAAAAGTTTAATTTTGATGCATTGACAGTTAAAAGAGTTTTACACTATCATACAATCAAATCTCTTATTTTGCATGACTTTTTAGGTAATGGGGTTGGAAAATAATCATATTTACTGATGTGTCATTACATAATTAGATGACTGTCTAAGTATATTCCAATTAAATCCATAAATCAAACTAAAAAATCATTAATCACTCATTGGAAATAAATAATCATTTTGGAAGATATTGGGTTAAGTGGCGAAAGGTAAAGCATGAGAGGTTTTGTGTAGTTTAATTTTTTATTTAAAAATAAATGAACAAATACACTACAAGAAAAATGAGCATTTTCAATAGTTCTCGACAATTAAAGTGTAAATAAAAGTATTGTCGAGAAAATTAATTTTGACATAAAGTGACCGTTGAAAATACTTATAAACTTTTATCGACAATTAGTACATGTCGACAATAAAGTAACTTACTCCATCTAATAACTCTTTTCTAACATGGAATCTCATCAATCCAATCGTTAATTTAAAGTTCCTACCAAATAGATCTAGATCGACTCTATAAAATTCACAGAACTTGAAAATGATTTAACAGTTTATTATCATTTTATTTTATTTTAATGGATAACATATTTTTGAAAATATAACTAAATGTCAATTATTAGATCACATGTATATTTTTATTCAATTTTTCTGAAATTTAACATGTTTAATCATCAATATAATATAAGATAAATTAATGGTTGAATAATGAGCTATTGAATGGAGTAAATGTATAACAGTTACTTCTGAAGTAAATGGATCATTGCTCATATTATATATATATATATTAAGTGGAGATCCATTTAATCTAAAAGTAAATCTTGGTATACTTACTCTATTTAATAACATTTTTTGGACATGAAATCTCATTAAATAAAATGTATTTTTATAAATTAGATATTTTAATTTATTAAAATAACATAAATGACAAATTATATAGTAAAAATATTTACTTATTCTATTTCATTATTGTAACAATTTTATCTAGTGAAACAAGAATATTTTTATAAGATAAGATCTTTATTATCCACTAAAAGCCATCTAGAAAAATTTTCTCAATTTTATCCATATGATAATTAAGATAAGATATCAAATAGAATGACTAATTTCAGGAACATATTCATTTATACTTCTTTTTATTTATTTTTTATTTTACTATATAATTATTTGAAAATAAATTCATATATTGAATTATAAATTTCAATTTATTAAAATGACATAAAAGGAAAGGAGGTGTAACTAAAATGGCATAAGTTAATGTTATTATTTTTTTTGTATTACATATAACATTGTTTTTAAACTAGGAAATGAATGGTAATTGGAATGACATAAATTAATGTTATCTATGATTTTTTTACTAATTATAACATATATTTTAAAATTAATATTTTAATTTACTAAACGAACGTAAGAGTAAAGGATATATAATTGAAATAACATAAATTAAATTGATTTTTTTATTTTTTATTAATTATAAATATATTTTTATATTTTTATTAACAAAATATTCTAATTTACTAAAAAGGATGTAAGTGTTTCATGATATAGTAAAATTACTCCCTTATTTTCTTTCATCATTTAATAATTTCATCTATCAAAATGTACAAAATTTTCATAAAACATGTTATTTATTATTAGTTAAATTTTATCTATTAAGATTTTTTCAACTCTATAAATATAATATTCATAATAAGATATAAAATAAAATAACTCATTTTAGATATATACTCATTTATATTTTATTCATTATTTAATTATTTAACTATTAACTTATTTTCAAAATTAATTTATATATTCAATTTACTAAAAGATATATTTAATTATATTGTTATTTTTTTAAGTAATGATTGATAAAGTGTTTTTAATTATCACCCTTACATTGTATTGGTAAAACTACTAGCATATATAAATATATGGGTAGTTTATTATAAGAGTGAGAGGAACAAATTGTGACTGTTAGATTCCATATGAATGATCAAGATTAAAACATAAAATTATATAACTTTTAAAATAATCATATGATTATTAATTATCATTAATTATCTTTAAATAATGACCATTCATATATTAGCCACGTACTTTGCTTGAATATTAATCCATGCATGAACCAATATGAAATTCGACAACATTCGAAAAGACATAGCATTTTCCTTCTCAAATTTATAATTAACATAGTTAATATACCACCAATCAAGACAACAATTCATTTATTCATTTGCTTATTTCCCAATCACAATAAATTGAAAATGCAAATAACTTGACAAATTAAACAATTACACCTCAGTTGTAGTATTATTATCATTTCCATGACCAAGTTTCCTTCCTCCGCCATTGCTATCGTCGTTCCAACCGATGCATTGACGTACCTGCTTCCCATCCATCTTCACATCCCTACATCCACCTGTGGGACTGATATCCCAATTGATAAAATGGCCAAAGGGGTGTCTCTTTTGCTCAAAAACATCAAATAAGTGATTTCCTTCCTTCCAAGTAAAGCGGCAAAAGTATAGCGTCTTGGGCGCAAAGATATTGGGTCTGAACCTGAAACTCCAGCTTTGGTTAGGTTGAAGTGATTGAGGCCCAAGATCATGATTCTTGTCTTTGCAGTGAACACCCAGCCAAAAACTATTGGGCAATTTGTTTGTCACCTGAATGGTTGTTTTGGTGAACAGAGTTGCCTCACAGCCATTGAACTTCAGAGCTACAAGTATGGTTAATAGCGTAGAAATTGATAATACAGCTTTGGAGAAAGAAATCATTTTTGCTTCGATGGGTTGATTCTTGATAGAATACAATAATTTCGGAGAGAATGCTCCCTTCTCTTTATATAGAGCCCGGCATTTATGAACTTTGCAAGTAATAATTATGACTATGGTAAGCATAATTTTATATATAAATAAGAATAATTATGGTAAGCATAACAATAATGATAATATGGTAAGCATATTATTATTATTATTATTATTATTATTATTATTTTGGTAGGTAATAATTTTGGTTCAAGGGGTATATTAACTATTATTAATTCAAATTCATTTTACATTTCTGCATAAAAAAAAAAAATCATTTTACACTTTTGTTCTTATCTTCGTTTGAATAATTCAATGTATTTAGGTAACAGGAACTTTCCATCAAATTATATATGTGCTTTCTTTGTTTTGCCATTATGCAAAGATGAAAAGATTACCTTCTGTTGACAGCAATAGTAAAAGTCATTTATTTCAAGATTTAAAATTATATTTCTAGCAATCACATTCACAGAAATGATATTTTTTGTAATATTATTTTCAAAATATTTTTAAAAAATTGGTTTATTTAATATTAAACATTCACAGAATTATTTATTAAGACCTTCAGGAATAAATTTAACACTTATTTGTTTTGTAATACATGTATCGAGAATATATATCATAATTTTAAAAATAACTAAACATATTTATTAATTTTATTATTATTAATTTTAATATTATTAATTTTATTATTATTAATTATCATTATCATTGAGGAATATTTTAGAATTTGTACTCAATAATTATCATTTTCAAGTTATGTGAGTATTTTATTCCCACCTTCAACATAAGAATTAAATCTCATTAAAACATGAGAATATTTCTTTCCAAGGAATAATTAAATTCGGAAATGATTTTTACACCTTGAAATAAATGTCCTTTAAGTTTTTTTTTTTTTTTTGCTTTGATTGATGTGTTGCATGTAGATATTTGGGGACCCTTTGGTACACCTTTTGTTTTTGGTCATAAATATTTTTTGTTCATTGTTGATGATAAATCTAGATAAACTTGAGCGTTTTTCATGAAACTAAAATATGAAACAAGATCACAGCTCTGCAATCATTTGTTCTTAAAGTCCAATTCAACAAGTCTTTTGGAATTATCCGATCTAATAATGCATGGTAAGGAGTTTCAAACTCCTAATTACTTTAGTGATATGGGATTCATCAAACTTCACAAGAAACCCCTCAACAAAATAGCATAATATATAGAGAGAAAACATCAACTCATATTAAACATGGGTCACTGGTTTTTCTGTCCAATCTTAATTTGCACGACAATGTCCTCCGCATAATTTGTTCAATAGAAAAATAAATATTAATTTTGAAATAAAAAATGACATATTAATTTCCAATCTTACGATTCGAAAGATTAAATAGACTAATCATACCAGCAGCAGCAACAACAACTATTAAACATTTTTCCATTAAATCAAAGTTGAGTACATGAATTAAATAGAGAAAAGTTACACCCCAATCGTATTATTTTCATTAGCAAGCTGCATCCGACCGCTAATGACCTCATTATCCCAGTTGAAGCATTCACGTTCCTTCAATATCTTACATGGACCAGATTCAAGGATTTCCCAAGGTTGAAAAACACCAGAACTTTGGTCTCGCTTTTGATCATAAATGTCAAACCGGCGATCTTCTCCTGATAATCCTGCCCAACCAAAGCTGCAAAAGTATAATGTTTTTTTCATAAAGGGATTAGGCATGAAATGAAAGCTCCATTTTTCATCTACTTCAACAGTTTGAGATCCAAGATCATGATTCTTGTCTTTACAATGAACAACGAGCGGCACATTGGGCAATTTGTTTGTCATCTCAACGATTGTTTTGGAGAATAGTCCACTCTCACATCCATTGAACTGCAAAGCAACAAGTATGGTTAATAGCAGAGAAATTGATAACACAAATCTTGAAACTTGAATCATCTTTGCACAATGGGTTGATAGTCTGGTTTCTCCTTAATATATGGTGTTGGCATTAAGGGATGTTGTCAATTGTGTTCATTCTTCAATTTCTCCGATATTCTTTTAAGCCAAGTTTGACGCCTAATAATTATGATTAGCAATTATTGTTAGATTTGCTGATTATTTTCTATTTCTTTAGACTAAATGAATTATTTTCAGTGAACTAATTTTTTTTTATTTTACTAATGCGGTGCCACCAAATAAAATGCTCATCTTGAGTAATAATTTTAAACATGTTATTTTTAATCATCATCAATTATAAGTGATGTATCAATTGTGTGAGTCATTTTCCTAAGAGAATAAAATAGAATTTATGCAATTATTTACAAATTTATGTAAAAAATATTTTATCGAATGAGCACTAAAATATAGTTATCCATTGTATAGCTAATAATATTAGAATTTTTATACATTAGTTACGTAATTTTTTTTTACAGGACTAGTTATGTAAATTAAAAATAGAAAAGACAATATATATTATTTGGGTCAGTAGAAATAGTGGAGAGTGCATATTAATTAAATGAGAAAAAAATTTAAAATAGTAATTAGTGTAGATAAAAGATTATGAAATTATCAAAAATTATAACTTAATCTACCCAAAAAAGAAATGAGTTTTTGGTCTAAACAAAAATGTGTAAGTTGGTAACCTATATATATATAAAATCCATTTAATCCAAAAGTTAATCTTAGTATACTTACTTCATTCAATAAATTTTTTTGAACGTAAAATATCATCAATCTAACCGTTTAATTTAAAATTCCTATCAAATAAAAGCTTATATTAAGAGTTTAATATCGGCTATCCATTGTTAGTTGTAACTATCCACTATCACAGTTGCCATTTTGAAAAAATTCTATTGACTAACCATGTAAAATTGTTTTGCATGCATATTGTTTGTGCATATAATTAAATTCATATTTTAATATATAATAAGAATCATTTACCACTATTTTTTATTATTATTCATGAGGTTTCATTGTCAATAACAATTACTAATATTTTTCGAATCCAAGAGAGCCTTTTTCATAAACACCATAGATCAAACCCATAAATTACCGCAACTAGCCCTTATCACTCCAAATGTTGTGTGAACAACAATATTTGTAATCTTGCTATGACGGACTTGTTTTGTCCTCCTTAATAAACTATCATCTCTTTTCCTTTGTCAAAAAAATAAAATATAAAACCCATGACATCGTGTTTAAGGGGATCAACTGTCTATCAAATGTGCTGAACTTTGCTGGTCATATATTAATTATTATTATATTCTTTATACATCATATATATTGAAATTTAATTTATAAGGGAAAATATCAAGTGCATATGATTCAATTTTTCATGTGCCGTTAAACTTTCGTCGAAAAATTCATTTATGCCTTTTTAATTATATTTTATTGTATTTTTATGTCTATTTAATTTTAAATGGAATATTGTCCATTAAGGCAAATGTAGTAAATCATTTTACATTTTGTTCTTATTATCTTCATTTAGTTAATTCGTTTTATTTAGATGACTCAACTTTTCGTAAAAATATTTA
This sequence comes from Dalbergia oliveri, assembly GCA_030441495.1. NCBI lineage: Eukaryota > Viridiplantae > Streptophyta > Magnoliopsida > Fabales > Fabaceae > Dalbergia > Dalbergia oliveri. The sequence goes on from JAMLFY010000010.1 coordinate 28,721,127, forward strand.
TTTGTGTTTTTTGGTCTTTTACTACATAGGTACAAAATCCTTTTATATAGTAAAATATTTCATTTTGATATTTTCAATTTATTAATAATTGTTTTACATATACAAATTATAATTCAAAAATAACAAAAAGGTAGGACTATTAATGTCATTATTTATTTTTATACATTTTAATTATCATAATTTAATTACTCAAAATAGCCTTAACAAATACTCACCTCGTTTTATATTCAAATAATTAAATAACGATTGTAATGTATTTATTTATTATTGCTTTTGAAAAATAAAAAATAGTTGTCGTCTAGTTATAATAGTGGCTAAAAGATTAGTTCGACAGCTCGTTACTTTGTCTCGTGCACTCGACAAGTTATATAAATTAATATATTTATTACTATAAGTTTTTTTGATAAATTATTATATGTGTTTAATAAATATATTTTTTTTGTCATAAATGTGTTTCAATGCATAAATAATTACTTCTTAGGGGTATTTATTTCAAAGTTTGAAATTATATTTTTAAAAATTTTATTACTGAGAATGTAGTACTTGGAAATATTATTCCTGAAAGTTTTGAAAATTTTATTTGTTTAGCATAAAACAAATGCATGATTATTTGTAGAGATTTTTAGGAATAAATTCAAAACTCATTTGTTTTATAATACATATTTCTAAAAATATATGTCATAATTTTTAAAATATTCCTATGCATTTATTATTATTATTATTGTTGTTGTTGTTGTTGTTATTATTGAAGGATATTTTAATATTTATACTCATTAATTACCATTCTTAAGTTATGAAAATCTTTTATTCACACTCTTCAATATCGAAATGAAATCTCATTAAAACAGGTGAATATATTTTTCCCAAAATAATTAATGAAAACAATCCTCCTCTCTTATTTATTTATTTTCGTAACAAACTCATGTATATGTTCCACCAATCTATCTTTTGTTGTTTGACAATAAAAGAATAATGTGCTGGTAATAATTCTACATTAAATTTTTCATATATGGTTTGTTATTCATATGTATTTTATTAAAGTTTAAATTTATTCTTCGTACCAAAAAAATTGCTTCTTGTTTTGTCAATAATTATTACTGTCATGTACTTTGATCGTCTATTTAGAATGAAGTTTAGATAGAGAAAAAGGCTTATTTCATTCTAATTTTAGGGTATGTTTTCAGGTTCATTATATAATTATAAAATTTTGAATAAACAATATTTTTTATCTTGATATTTTCTATTTGACATCAATTTAATCGCAATAAAATTTAAAATTTTTTATCATAATATTTTTTCTTTTAACATTAATTTAGTCATAATTTTTTCAATTTCAACATCAATTTAATCATTTCATCTAAGTGGAAATTCAATAAAATAACTAAATTAATGTTAAATTGAAAATATTTGAAAACGGTATTTACTCTAAACCCTTAGCATTTACACAATGTCAAAATTGATGAGAATGATTTACACAATGTAAATCCTTAGCATTCTTAATAAAAAATTTAACTTTTGAGAGATGGAGTTAAACAAGTCAAAGAGGTCCAACGGGCTCAAGCCTATATTAAAGAAATAACAAAACAATTTACAGCTACAGCAGCAAATTAAAAATTTTTTCCATCACGTGTGTTGAACTGATGTTATATCAAATCAATTTTCTTTAGGATAAAATGGTAAATTATATTGGCCTAAATTCACTTTGTCTCTCTCTATTCATAAAATTTGTTTAAAAAATTGCTGAATTTGTAAAATTATTAAACAATCCAAGAAAAGTCAATGTTACCTGAACAAATGGATCGGGACTAAGGTGAGGGGTAAGTGTAAATTAATTTGCCCTTTTCTTTATCTCTTATTCTGCCAGTGGTTTATGAATAGTACTTAGTACTTTACATCACTTGATTAAACACGAACTCAATGCATCATCCAAACTCATCTAAACAAGCTAAAATGCTTTACTTAAATATTTAATTGAAAAGCAATACAAAAATTGATCATTCATACGAAAACATGGTCGCTTTTCACACCAAAAATTCAAATACACAAGTTACATCCCAATAGTATTATTTTTTCCATCCCCAAGCTGCCTCCATCCCCTAATGTTGTTCTTCCAATTGAAGCATTCACGTTTCTCCGAAGTCCTGCATGGACCTGATTCAAGAATATCCCAATGCTCAACAGGACCAAATGCTTGGTCTCGTTCTTGATCATAAATATCAAACCAATGATCTCCTCCATACCAACCAAAATGACAAAAGTATAGCGTTATTTGGACAACGGGATAAGGCCTGAAACTAAAACTCCATTTTCCACCAACATCTAGTGTTTGAGGCCCAAGATCATGATTCTTGTCTTTGCAATGAACAATGAGCTGTAGATTAGGCAATTTGTTTGTGATCTCAACGGTTGCCTCGGGGAATGGTTCACTCTCACAACCATTGAACTGCAAAGCAACAAGTACAGTTAGAAGCAATGAGATTGATAATACAACTTTTGAGACTCGAATCATTTTTGCACAATGGCTGAATGACTAGTTTCTCTTTATATAGTGTTGGCATAAATGATTTGATTTACAAATCTATAGAATTCCTCTCATTTTTGAAATCATATCAAAGTTGATAGGATTTTAGTGGAATTGATTTGGTTTTAAAATTTAAACACAAATCAAATAAATTAATTTCCTATTTTAATAATTTTAAATATAATAGATTGTATTTTAAACATAAAAATTGAGTTCCAAATCAATTTATTTTTATTTTCTATTTATTCATTCCAAATATAAGATTTAACAAACAATTTAAATACTTTGCTAAATTTAATCATTCCACAAGTAATGGTTGATTTTCTAATCCTCCAAGTACCCCGGTAATCTTTTAAATTGGATTTGACACCTGATACAATGATTGTCTTCAATATCTTAACCTAAATAAAGAATCATCTATATCTTAACATAAGTAAATAATGATCTATTACTATTATATGCATCATATATTTAATTTTTTTATATGGATATATTTAATGTTTTTAATCAAGGGAAAAATATCAAATGTATTTAATTTAATTTATTGAGATAAATAAAATTTCCTTCAAAATATGGGTTGATAGCCTCCTTTTTCCTTATACAATGCGGGCATTAAGGGATATTGTCAATTGTGTCCATCCTTCAATTGCTCCGATAATATTTTTAGACAAATTGGACGCTTAATAATTATGATATTCAATTATTGTAGTAGAAATTATGAGAATAACTACTATCCATTATCACAATCACATTTCTTATTTTGAAAATAATTCTATTAAGTGTCGGGAATACTATTTTACATTGTCAATGTACCTAATTAAATCCATATCTTAATATATATCAAGAATTATTTATTACTATTTTTTATTATTATTGATGAGTGTTCTTTGTCAATAACAATTACTTATCTTTTCAGAAGCATAAAAATGATTGAAGAAGATATTATCTCTCAACAAAACCTTTTTCATATACACAGTGACAAACCCATAACATCGAATTTAAGGGAACCAACTATCTATCAAATGTGTGGACTTTGTTGGTCATTTACTACTATTATATTCTTTCTACATCATATATATTGAAATTGAATTAATGTTTAATTATTTTACAGGTCCTTATAGTTCCACTCAACTCTTAATTAGATCACTATAGTTTAAAAATTTGTAATTAAATTCCTATAATGTGCGATATTTTTCATTAAATCCCTATTATTATAAAAAAAATATTTATAGAAGATTCTATTTTCATAAGAAGATGAAGAGGGAGTAAAAATGGAATATTCCATTTTTTATAAGAATTGATTGAAAAATCTTATACAAGACTTATTTATAACTTTTTAAATTGTAGGGGCGTAACTAAAAATTAAATAAAACTATAAAGACATGTAAAATAATTAAACCTTTTATTAATAGTGGAAAAATATCAAATGCATTTGAGTCAATTTTTCATTTGCCATTAAACTTTCGTCAAAAATTTTATTTATGCCTTTTTTAAGTTAATTGTATTTTTTATGTCTATTTAATTTAATATTGAATATTTTCCATCAACACAGATATAATAAATCATTTTACATTTTGTTCTTATCTTCGTTTAGTTAATTCGTTTTATTTAGACGACTCAACTTTTCGTAAAAATATTTATTTGTCTTCCTTGGCCTTTTACTAATACATCGGTACAAAATCATTTTATAAAGTAAAATATTTCATTTTGATTTTTTTTATATATTAATAATTGTTTTACATTTACAAATTATAATTTAAAAGTAACTAAAGGTAGGGCTATTAATGCCATTATTTAATTTTATACATTTTAACTATAATAATTTAATTACTCAAAATAGCCTTAGCAAACAATGCAATCAACTTGTTTTGTAGCCAAATAATTAAGTAACGATAGAACCTAAAAATCAAACTTATATCACGATGACATATTAGCGAAAGATCAGCATATAGTGAACCAATCCATTAACAAAATGTAAATCCTTGGCATTCTCAGTGAAAATTCAAACTTTTGAGCGACGGAGTGCTAAACGAGTCAAATGTTTAGGATTTAGGGTTTAAAATTAACGCTTACATCACACGATCAAACACAAACTCAATAATGCATATTCCAACTCATCTAAACAAGCGAAAACGCTTTACTTAAATATTTAAATAAAATCAATATAAAAATTTGATCATAGTATAGATACGAAAACATGGTCGTTTTTTACACCAAAATTCAAATACACAAGAAGTTACACCCCAATAGTATTATTTTTCCCATCACCAAGCTGCCTCCATCCGCCAATGTCGTCCTTCCAATCGTAGCATTGACGTATCTCCACAGTCGTGCATTTCATATGGACGCATTCAAGTCTCTCCACAGTCCTGCATGGACCTGATTCAAGAATGTCCCAAGGATGAAATTCATTTGGAGGGTTGTCTCGTTCTTGATCATAAATGTCAAACCAATGATCTCCTCCATACCAACCAAAGTGACAAAAGTATAACGTTACTGGGGCAATGAGGTTAGGCATGAAACTGAAACTCCATTTTCCACCAACGTCAAGTATTTGAGACCCAAGGTCATGATTCTTGTCTTTGCAATGAACAATGAGTTGCAGATTAGGCAATTCGTTTGTGATCTCAACGGTTGCTTCGGAGAATGGTCCACTCTCACAACCATTGAACTGCAGAGCAACAAGTGCAGTTAGAAGCAATGAGATTGATAATACAACTTCTGAGACTGGAATCATTTTTGCATCATGGGTTGGGTTGGGTTGAATGAATGATTTCTCTTTATATAGTGTTGGCGTGAAAGAAATTTTTTGATTTACAAATCTATAGAATTCTGCTCACTTGCTTTTTTGAAATCTTATCAAAATCGATAGGATTTGAGTGAGATTGATTTGATTTTAAAATTTGAACACAACTCAAATCAATTTATTTCTTATTTTAATAATTTTAGACATGTAATAAATTTTATTTTAAATATAAGAATTGATTTTCAAATCAATTCATTTTTGTTTTGTATTTACTCATTCCAAACATAAGATTATTTCCTAATTTTAATCATTATTCCGTAAGGAATCGCTAACTTTCTAATCCTCCTATTACACCGGTAATCTCTTAAATTGAATTTGACACCTGATAATTACGATAAGCAATCGCTGTCTTCAATATCTTAATATTAGTTGAGAATCATCGATTACTATTGTAGGGATCGTATATTTAGTATTTTTTATATGGATATATTTAATGTTTTTAATCAAAGGAAAAATACGAAAAGTTTTTAATTCAATTTATTAAGATGAATAATCTTTCCGTGAAATTTTTTTTTTTGCCCCTTTTAGGCTTTTACTCCATTTGTGTTGCCTCATCTCTTGTTTTAGGAAATAATATTCTCATACATTCTTTAAATTTATATAAATAATTAAATGAAAGAATTTTCACATACAAACCACAAGCCTATCACATCTGGTAGCTAGCTGGTTTCTTAAGCATTTAGTTAGAGGCTCAATTCCTAATAGTGTGTATGGAGATAATTTCGTAGCTAAAGTCACGTGATTCACATATGTGAACTTTATACCTCCTCAAGAGGATTAGTTATTACTTTTGACAGTTAATACTTTTGGTTCAGCTAAAACAAATCTTTGCAGAGATTCTAAGGAAAGAGTAATGTTATCTATACTATTTATCTATACTAATAATAATATTTAACAACCATTAATAGAACCCTTCGCCACTTGACAACTTCTAAGGCATGTTGAAATTCAAAATTTTAAAAAATTTATTAAAAAAGAAAACTATTCAAACACATAATATAAAACTCTTTTAAAAAGTGTTGATGGATTTCCTTAACAACAACCTAATTTTTTAAATTTCAAATTTGATCTATATAAAATAAATTTTAAATATTAGTTATAATAAAATCATATATATTTTAAATAGATATTGCCTATTTGATAATAAAAGAGTATTTTGTAAACAATTAGCACATTAATTCATCTAAGAATTTGAAAAAATAATTAGATAATTAGATAATGAGAAAAATAAGTGTTTGACTAACCAAACCATGAACACCCCCCGATTGTTAACAAAGAAGTTTTGTGTGTCTCAACACTTTCTCTTCCATTAATAATGTAATCAATGAGGCATGTGATGAAGGAGGACTTGAAGGTTGTTTTTCTCAAAGGGAGGATAGTTAGTGGCTTGATATATTAGAGTATAAAATCATTCATATATCTCTACCCATAAGCTTAAGTTTGTAGGAGAGATGGTTTTATAATATATTATCAGAGTCTCTATAACTAATTGGTCAAGAGTTTTGATGTGTGTTATGGCTACCTATAACAAATTAAAAATTAAGTAATTACCAAATTGCACAAAAATTGTAGTTTTGAGTGTATTCAGGTCACCTCACGTAGAAGTGTTTCTAGTTAATTAAAGAAGTTGGGGGTTGTTTTGAAAATATTGTTAAAATTAGAATTGATGTAGAAATTTAGTGAGAAGACTTATTTACATCAGGAGTCCCTCAAATTAAGAATTGTTCAATCATTGATTTAAAAAGATTAATTTATGGTGGTGGTTATTTTCTCTAATTATGCTTTCACACAACAATAATGTAATTCTACTTAGTGATTATATGAACACATTTTCAACTAAGGATTTGACTAACACATGTACTAGTAATTCATTATCATGGTTCTGTGACTCTAGTTAGTTTAATTACCAATTACAATAACCTAATTTTGTAACAGAATTAATTCCAATCCTATACCAAATAGATGTAATTTAATCAATTAATCAATTATCCCAATGGAATCCCAATCATGCATGTAACCCACAATATGAATGCATATACAATCAGAATACTCTCAGAAACACAATTGTAATAATAACTCACAATTAATATTAAAAAGAGATGAACAAAAAGGAAAGAAGAAAACCATAAATTGCATTAAAAGCTGAAATCTCTATCATAATTCACAACCCTCAGTTATCCTTCTACTAGGTAAAAAAAATTACTCCTCCATGGATAGAGGATCACAATCAATGTAATGGAGAATACAAATGTACATCCCAAAATGAAAGCCAAAACAATGGTTGGAAAATCCTAAAACCTAGAGAAAAAGTAGAGAGATGTAGAGAGATAGTAGAGAGAGGCCTTTGATGGCAATCCTAAAATCTAATGTCAAGATATCTCTCAGTGTTTAACCTAATACTTATTTATACTGTAACATAAAAACATTAGAAACGGAATCCACTTGGCGAAATAAAAAATTGCACTGACATTACTATGATCGAATGACCGCAATAGCGGTCTTAGACCACTATAGTAGTCTACATAGAAATATACTTGGGAAGAAAAGGGGACCGCTGTAGTGGTCTAGGCTTTTTTCGCTCAAACACATCATCCATTTTGACTGCTATAGCGGTCTTGCTATTGCACTTCCATGAATCCACCATCTGTTGACCGCTATATCTATCCCAACTGTTACTGATGCTAGCCAAAAATGCTGAGTCCCTTTATGATCTTAATGCACTAACTTGGGAAGTTTCTATCATCAAACAACGCCCACAAGAAGAGATTAAATACACATGCAATTTCAAATTACAATTATTCATATAAAAAAATGATGGTAATAACCATGAGTCTATTCAATAATGCATAATGAGGACTAGACACAAACCTATCATACGTCAATTAATTAAAACACAAATGGTGCAATATGCTCAGAATGGCAAGGGAAAATAGCGCATGAATCCAATTCCATCAGGTTCAAACCCCATTCTACTCAATTGTTTTCACCAAAGAGTAGTGAATGAAGTTACTCTCTCTACTCAGTTAGTCTTAATCACAATAGCCTGAAACATCATTCCCATTTGGCCAGCCAAATAACCACACAAACATCCTCTTCAGGTATCCTTGTATATTTTCTTGTAGCTCTCATAATTCTCCATGAAAATATTGGAAATGGGAGCTATTGATCATGTGTGTTTTTCCACTGTCTATTTCTACATCGACAAGAAAATACTTCTTATTTCAGTCCAATTACCAAATGGCTAAAAAAATTATTACTAAGATATCTGGAACTATCGCATTCTTTGATGACTTTTTTCTTGTCAATGTCCTTTATATTCCTCAATTTTCTTTTGACTTCGAATCACTATAACAGATTAGTGTCCCAAATTAATATGTCTTTTTGTCCCATTTATCATGGGTCATTTTATGAGTTGGACATTTACAAAGTGTAATAGGACAAATTAAAAAGACTAGTAAATGGCCTATAAGGCAACAAGAAAAATATTGAGCTATTGTTTTTGGGTCTTGTAAAGGCTCAATCCATAAAATAGATCACAAGCCAATAGGACAAAAAACACATTTGGACCTTGGAGAACACTAACTTTGGCTAGGAACAGCCGCCGAACAACTCTCTCTCCTTCTTCTTCCTCTTGCTCTCCTTTAACTCTCAATATATCTCATGTCTCATAATGAATATAAATCCTACTGTGAAACATTAGCCCAAAAAGAATACTAGTTATTTATATATTTTTTCACTCCAAATCAGCCTTCCAACATGTTTTGAATAAGCAATTTCCTTTCATATATATCTTGTAAACTCGAGACTAAACATTGTGAGATTTGCCATTATGCAAAAATGAAACGATTACCTTTTGTTGACAGCAATAGTAAATCAATTTCATGCTTTGATTTGTTGCATATAGATATTTGGAGACCCTTTGGTATACCTTCTTTTGGTCATAAATATTTCTTGACCATTGTTGATGATAAATCTATATCTACTTGAGTGTTCTTTATGAAACTAAAATATGAAACAAGATCACAATTCTGCAATCATTTGTTCAATTGATTAAAGTCCAATTCAACAAGTCTGTTGGAATTCTCTGATCTAATATAGCAATGATGCATGGTAAGGAGTTTCAAACGCCTAATCACTTTAGTGATATGGGAATTATTCATCAAACTTCATAGAAACCCCTCAACAAAATAGCACAGTAGAGAAAAAACACCAACATATATTAAACATTGCTAGGTCACTAATTTTTCTGTCCAATCTTAATTTGCACAATGTCCTCCACATAATTTGTTCAATAGAAAAATAAATATTAATTTTGAAATAAAAAAGACATATTAATTTCCAGTCTTACGATTCGAAAGATTAAATAGACTAACCATACCAGCAGCAGCAGCAACAACAACAACTATTAAACATTTTTCCACTAAATCAAAGTTGAGTACATGAATTAAATAGAGAAAAGTTACACCCCAATCGTATTATTTTCATTAGCAAGCTGCACACCACCGCTAATGACCTCATTATCCCAGTTGAAGCATTCACGTTCCTTCAGTATCTTACATGGACCAGATTCAAGGATTTCCCGAGAATGAAAAACACCAGAACGTTGGTCTCGCTTTTGATCATAAATGTCAAACCGGCGATCTTCTCCTGATAATCCTGGCCAAACAAAGCTGCAGAAGTATAATGTTTTTTTCATAAAGGGATTAGGCATGAAATGAAAGCTCCATTTTTCATCTACTTGAACAGTTTGAGATCCAAGATCATGATTCTTGTCTTTACAATGAACAACGAGCGGCACATTGGGTAATTTGTTTGTAATCTCAACGATTGTTTCAGAGAATAGTCCACTCTCACATCCATTGAACTGCAAGCAACAAGTATGGTTAATAGCAGAGAAATTGATAACACACATCTTGAAACTTGAATCATCTTTGCACAATAGGTTGACAGTCTGGTTTCTCCTTATATAGTGTTGGCATTAAGGGATATTGTGTCAATTAAGTCTGTAACTCTAAGGAAACATTACATCATTGAATGAAATTTTATTAGTACAGGTTTTTACAAAACTCATCATTGGATTTAAAGCTCGGATCATATAGATTATGTCTCTAAAATTTTAAATTAATCAAAAATCATTTGATATGGTTTTTATGTTTATCAAAATCAAAGTAATATATATGCTTAAAACAAATATGAATAAGAGTTGCAAGATTGTATTGCTATTAATGTTGAAGTTTTATGAAATTTGGCACAAGTAATTTTTATGATAGGCAATTGTAAATCAACAATTGAATCAACAGAACAATTATTCCATAGAAAGTTATAAATGATATAATTTTACTAAAGTTACACTAGTATAACTTGATCCTAATCCGATATGTATGTGATTGCTAAAGCTACACATTTTTTTAGACCAAAAGCTCATCCCTCTTTTGTGTAAATTAAGTTATAATTTTGGATAATTTTGTAATCTTCTATCCCTTGTAATTATTACTTTAATTTTTTCTCTCTCACTTCATTAATATATATATATATATATATATATATATGGGATTCTTAAAGCTTCACATTTTGGTTTGGACCAAAAACCCATCCTTTTTTTGTGTAGATTAAGCTATAATTTTGGATAATTTTATAATCTTTTATCCACAGTAATTATTACTTTAATTTTTTCTCTCACTTCATTAATATGTATTAAGAGTTTAATATATTCATACTGAGAGACTATTCACCATAAGTTGTAAGTATCTATTGGGCTTGTTTGGTTAAAACTATGAGAGAAGTATTTATTCAAAAGCAAAAGTAGAATTAGAAGTATAAACAGAAAATGTTTATACATTTAAGTGTAATTGTAGAAATACTTTTTATTATAATAAGAAACTGTTAAACTGTTTGGGTGAAATAGATATAAAAATATTTTTTGGATAAAATTATAATTAAGAATATGATTTGTAATTTCAATAGGCTCAGTGAGATTTATTTATTGGAAACTTATTTTTTGTCTTTTTATAAAATTTGTAAGGATAGATTTATAATTCAATTAATTTTAATAAATTAAATAACTAACAATATTCTTTTTCTTCTACTGTTTCTACTTCTACCAAAAGTATCTCTCTATCTGCTTCCAAAAAATGCAGAAAAATTGATCATTTGCTTGTTTTGAGAAGCACAAACAAACATGCAACTAAATTCTAAAAGTACTCTTATTTAAAAAAATTGAGAAAAGGTATTTTTTTTTCCTCTCAAAAGTTTATTCGAACGAGCTCATTATCACAATCACCACCATGAGTTATCACAATTTACCGGCCGGGTAAATTTGATTTACATTGTTAGCGTATAGAATTAAATTCATATCTTTACTATATATTGAGAATAATTTATTATTATTCATGAGGTATTCATTGTCAATAACAGTGACTAATCTTTTTTGAAGCATAGAAATGATTGAAGTGAATATTATCTCTCTTAACAATAGAGCTTTTCATAAACATCATGGATCAAATCCATAATATTATATTTAAGGAGACCAACTATCTACCAAATATGCTGGAAGTTGCCGGTCAGTTATCACTAGCTAGCTATTATATTCTTTATACATCATATATATTGACATTTAATTAATAAAGGAAAAAAAATATCAAATGCGTTTGATTCAATTTTTCATGTGCCATTAAACTTCCGTCCAAAAATTTATTTATGCCCTTCTAAGTCTATTTAATTTAATAATGAATATTTTTCATTAAGATAAATCTATACTGTTAATATTTAAGAATCATTAACAGGAAACCTATACTACTTGGCAACTTCTAAAGCATTTTGGAGTTCAAAATTTTGAAAAAATTACTACACAAGAAAATTGTGCAAACATGTGATATAAAACTACTCAATGATGGATTTTTTTAACAATCAACTTAATCTTTTAAATTTCAAATTTGATCCATATAAAATCAAATTTTAAAAAATAGTTACAATAAAATCTGACATTAGATACATAATACCCATTTGATAAGAAAAAAAGAGTGTTTGATAATCATGATAAATCAAATATGTAGATTGAATGAGACCGAATATGAAATTCATTGTTTGATAACTAATCAATTATTTAAAATTCTTTTATCTAAATTAATTTCAGTTTGAAATTATCTACTAAAAATAGTTTGAAATTAGTTTTGTTTTTTAAATAAAATATTAGGGGATAACGATTGGGATGAGAGTTGAACTCATTACCTCTCAAAAAATTGATTTCAAACTTACAAATATAGTGAACCATTCAAATAATAATTGAAAATAGAATATGATGAGCACTGATTTTATTTTAAAACTTAAATACAAATTAATTTAATTCAATTTCTATTTTAATCATCCTAATACTATCTATTGAATTTATGATATAAGTATTGATTTCTAAATCAATATCTTATATTTTATTTATTCTAAACACAATATTTAATTTATAAATCAAATGAATGATGAATTTAATTGCATGTGATCTTAGAACTCCTCTAAAGTTTTAGAGAAAATAATTCCCAATTACTCTTTATTTTGCTATAACGATTAACAAGAGTCAAGATCAATCACTATTATGTTGACTTGTTTTTGCCAAAACCAATTTTTACACATGGACAACTATATGTTTATATTTCAAGAGTGAAGTCTAAAAGTGGTTTGAAAATACTGATTTTGAATGAGAATGAAAATCCTTCAACACAACAAAAGATATTGTTTATGAAGAAGTGTTTGTAAAAAATTTAGAATCAAGTAAGTTATGTTAAAATATAGAAATAGGGTGAATCTTTTATCTTTTAATTAAAGTTTGTAATTCTTAATTTGATTTAATATCAATGTAACAAGTGATAATAAGTCATAAATTTATAATATATCATATCTATAATTTAGAGCTTTTTATATGTATAATATACAATTTAGAATTTATTATATCTTAATTTCTCTCACACCTACATGTTATTTTTGAACTTATGCTCCAAGTTTATATTAAATTTTTTTAAATATGCTTACATGACAAACAAAATGAGCAGTTTAACAATCTTGTTATTAATACTGATATCTCAAATTGATAATACCAAACATATGCACTTGATGGTCTTACTAAGTTTGTATATTACAAAATATTGATTTAATTATTATCAATTCAAGAAATTTAAATAATTATATTTAGCCACATATGAGGGGAATATGACATACATTCCACATTAATATGAATGCAACACATGTTGCCCGTGAAAGGCCTATGATTTCTTCATGCAAGGAGAAAGTCAAGATTGATAGGAAAATCATATCGAGATCATTCAAAAATCATGAATATCCAAACAGACTCCAAAATGTAATTCTAGTGGTGAATTCCTATAAAAAAAAAAAAAACATAATATTCCTCTATAAATTCAAGGACACCATGCTTTCACCTATTTTAGGTTAGTAACAAGGAGTTGGGATCAAATGTAGTAACGAGGAGTTGGGATCAAATGAAACTCCTTACACTAAACTTTTGCCCAACAGCCTAATCTCATCAATATCAATTTAATTTAAATAATTTTCAAGTATTTATAATAGAATATAAATAATTTAAATTGTTATTAGTATTTTTTAAAATTTAAAGATTTTTCACTGATACAAAATATATACATTGCACGAGTGATACCAAATATACATATATAATATGTGGATAACGATTTTCATATTTTATCATTATTATTAATTTATATTAAAGTATATTTTTTATCTTGCAACAAATATTTCAACTTTATAATGAAAACATAAACAATTTGATTTATTGGGTTAATTCATTTTTTTTCAAAAAAAAATTCTTACAATATTTTAACTTATATATTATTTTTATGCATCGCACAGGTTTCTTTACTAATAAAGGTATGCAAAACAGAATGTAATCCAAGTCCTCATTAAATGCTAGCTAATTCCTAATATTAAGCAGCAAAACTATACAAAATGAGATAAAATCCACCAAAAAAGGCGTAGAATCCTAACTTAAAAGATAACACAAGCATAATTCACACTTTATGGGTATTACAAACACAAGCAAAAAAAATTATATAAAAAAGACAATAAATAATTTTAATAAGATTAAGATAATTAGTATTTGGAAACAATAGTGCCTTGTCTAAAGTTGTAAAATTATTAACAGTATTAATTATTCCTAAAAAAGATATTCTTATGTTTTAGTGAGATTTTATTTCCATGTTGAAGGATGAGAATAAAATATTTTTATGACTTGAAGATGGTAATTGTTAAGTACAAATCCCAAAATATATCTCAATAATAAGTAGGAGTATTTTGAAATTATAATATATGTTCCTAGGAATATGTATTACAAAACAAATAAGTTTTAAACTTATTCATAGAATCTCAACCAATAATTCCATGATTGTTTAATGATAAAAAAAACAAAATTTTCAAAATTCCTGACATTCCCAACTATTACATTCCTAGGAATCTCATTCTTGGAATATAATTTCAAAATTTGAAATAAACACACAAAAGCCCACTAGATCTATATTGGTAGGAGACAGAATACATTCTTCAGGTTGTAACACATTTCATGTTAGACTCCATTGTGAAAGATATTTTGATATTGATACTCTTTGGGTGAAGAGCAAAGCCAAAGATCATTGGCATGTGGGGTGTATTTATTTCTTATTTAATCTAAATTTAGAAAATCTTCTTGGTTTCGTAAGTGCTATCAGACTTATATATAAATAAAATTGTTTTAATGGCAAAAAATATTATAAGTAAAAATATAAATTTAAACATAAAAGATATATTATATAAGTTTTCCGATTAAATCAAAACAATTTCAAAAATTAAAAAACAATTCAATCCTGTCGTGGTTATCAATCAGTTTTCAATTTTTGAGATAGATTAGGGTACGCTTGTTTCAAATTAAAAAAAAATTATGAAACTTAAATTTTATATATAATTAAAAAGGTTGAAAACTGATGTATCTTATAAGCTACATTTTTTAACTTCTATAAAAAAAATTGAAAAAACTGATTTTTTTTTTTAAATTCTGATTATTTTTAAAATTATTCAAATATACCAATAGTGATGTTTTCAAGTGAAAAATTGAGTTTTACCCAAAATGATCACAAAAAACAAACTTTAATAGTTTTGATTGAATTGTATTAGATTTTAACATCCCTAGATGTGCAACTGTACCAGAAAGAAACATTTTTACCATTTTTTTTGCATTTCCAAAGATTTTTGGATAAACTATATTTGAAAAACAATAAATAATATTTAAAACAAACATATAAGATCTCACTCAATTGATTAAGACCTAGATAATGTAATTTTGTTTTCACTGAAATTATTTTGAAACCAAGAAAAAAAAAGCTCCGTCCAAAAAAAAGTATTTTCATCTTTTATTTTTCTTTAATTATTCAGTCTCTGCCTTGGAGAACAAATAGGATAAAAAGCTTTTGCCTTTTGTCGAAAAAAGATAAAGGAAAAAAAAAAAGCTAACTCAAAATAAAAAGTTGAAAAAATATTAACAAAAAAACAGATCGAAACGCCCAAAATCGCAAGCCAAGTAAAAAGATCCATTGGTTTAAATTACCAAGTAAAAAATAAAAAATAAAAAGTAAGAAGAAAGATTCGAGTTGGGGGCAAATGGACAAATTGATTAGTACAAAACATGTATGTATGACCACCAAATTAAACATAACATTAATATGTATGTTAGTCATCAAATACAAAGGCCATAGTAAATTAGAAACAAAATCCTAAGGAATTAATAGCCAAAGAGACCATGAAAGTTTTGAGAATACTTGGTTCATCCATCCAATCAAGGAAGCAATACCAAAACTGGAGAAGAATTTGCGCTCACAACCAAACAGGAGAACGAGGGAAGTTTGAACGTGGGAATAGTCGGTTGATACTTCCATCTTTGAGACTGAAAACACCAATATCTTGACCAGGAAAATTATGTCCCCCATGCAGCTCACGTCTCGGCAAGTTATCAGAATAATATATACAGTTGCTAACAAAATTCCCCTCTTTATCTTGAAAAGGCGGCACCCAAATAGATGAGTTGTATCCGATCACTAACACATAATCCTCCAAACGAAACACTTTGTTCCATCGCTTTGTGCTTTCGTCTAATCTAAATATGTAAAATCTTGTAGTCTTGTAACGACAAGCCTTGAAACAATGGCAGAAACGCCTCACAACCATCAATAAATGGCCATCAGGGCTCCGAACCAAGTACTTGTTGTGCAACATATCATCGCATTCTGTTAATAGACGGCCATCGGGGTACTTAATCTTGTATTTCTTACGCATCTGGTTAATAAAGCGTCCTTGTCGAACATTACCGACTCCTCAAGATAGTGTTTTCATGTCAATCTCATGAAAGTATTCTTTCCGATCTACAGCATAAATCTTCCCCTGGTGAAATATCACATCTTGAAAACCAAACCCGCCAGGTAATGGTGGGAAATCTATACCTGTCCATTTATCATCACCTGACCTATAAAAAGCCAACAGGGGAGCATATTCCCCATAGATAGCCACAGCCATGAAGTCGTCTTCTTCTTCAGGGAAGAAGACAAAATAATCTTTGCAATAAAATCTCTTTGCATATGGGTATTGTCAACAGTATGAAAGAAGCTGTCTCGACCTATAGTGTATTCATGGCCATGATTATCAGGCCGGTAACTAACCACGCCTGGAAAAGTGGACAAGGGTGGGAGAAGAAAGTGAGAACTGGTGAATGGATTCAACACGCGCAACTCACCGTCGATCCCAACAGTGATCAACCATCCAAAGCAAGACCCGCGTATCGGGGTGTCTCGCAACTCGGGCATTCTCAAGTGATAGGGTTCCTTCTTCTCTGTCCTGAGAGTCTCATCATCGAACGGTAACACAAGCCATGGGCCTCTTATTATGTGCCTTGAGATCTTAGGCAAAGCTGTGTTCCACGATTTGCACGCTGCACGAAGGCTAACCTAGTCGAGAGATGAAGGGATATGCTTGGCTATCTCATCTAGCAAGTCCGGGCAGAGGTCTACCCATCGAGAGCGCTTCACGGTATCTGAAGCCATCAGCAACAAGATTCCAAAAGCAATGAATAAGCCTCAAAAGCTCCAAGAACGTAACTCTCTGCTGTGTTTAATTTAAGCAAATACAAAATGGACCAAACTAAGTAATTCCAACTCCTATTTATATGCTAGCTGTTTCCTAAAAGTAAGCAGCAAAAATATCTAAAATAAGATAAAATCCCAAAAAAAAAAAAGCGTAAAATCCTAACGTGAAGATAACACAATCATCTTGGAAGATACATAAAGATAACACAGCTATTATTCACACTTTTCGGGTCATTTTTTCATATGAGATTTGAACAATGTATTTACATCAATATGGTGTTTTGGAAAAAAAATCACGCAATATGGTCTTTTTCAGTATAGAATCTACCTTTGCGGATTCAAAAACAATCAATCAAATCAGATTCAAAATTAATTCAGAATTCACCTTTCGCGAATTCAGAATTTGATTACGCAAATTCAAATCTTACTATAAAAGAAAAATAACACAGAATCCGTCATAAATGGGTTTGATCTAAACACCATATACAAGTAAATTTATCTGTTTTCTCATATAAGTGTAAATCACCTACCAAAACACCATATACAAATTATTTTTCCACACTTTTTGGGGGTATTACAACAAGGAGAGAAAATAAATCTATATCTATACTATTAATATTTAAGGATCACGAAATCTATGTCACTTAGCAACTTAAAAAACATGTTAAAATTCAAGATTTTGAAATATTTACTTAAAAGAAAACTATTCAACCGTGTGATATATAACTATTTATTGATTGATTTTCTTAATAGTCAACTTAATATTTTAAATTTCAAATTTGATCCTGTAAAATCAAATTTTAAATATTAATTACAACAAAATAAGATTTTAAATAGATAATACCTATTTGATAATTAAAAAAGCATTTGATAAACATAAAAATCAGATATGCAGATAGAATTTGAAATATATTGTTTGATAAATAAATTCTTTTGAAATTACTTTTTATCTAAATTAATTTTAGTTTGAAACTATCTTCCAAAAAAAGTTTGAAATCAATTTAAAATTACTTATTGAAATTGATTATTTTAAAATTTTTAATATATCCTTTACTTTAATGAAACTTCTCAAGGAGAAAATCAAGATTTTGATGGTGATATATTGTGTGTGATAAATTTGTGTACCATTAATCGTATAATATTATCTTTTTTTATTTGATGAATTGCTTTTAATTTATTGTTATGTTGTAACGTTATTAATATCTTAGCTATTTTTACACATATGGTCATTTCATAAATTATGATTAAAATTATTTAATTTTATCCTATGTATCGCATAAGTCACAATACAAGGGTAATAAATCGTTTCATTTCTGACTCAACTTTTAGTAAAAATATTTATTTATGTCTCTTTTGGTCTTTTCCTACAAAGGTACAAAATCATTTTATATAGTAAAACTTTTCATTTTGACATATTTTATGTATTAATAATTGCTTTACATATACAATTATAATTCAAAAATAACTAAACGCAGGGATATTTATGCCATTATTTATTTTCATACATTTTAATTATCATAATTTAATTACTCAAAATAGCCTTAACAAATAATCACCTCATTTTATAGTCAAATAATTAAATTATTATTATAATATATTTATTTATTTTTCAACAAATGTATTAAGACTAAGAATTCTTTCCAAAGGGGATAGAGGATGGGGAGGTGAGAATTGAACCTAGGATCATCCACTCATTTTATAGTCAAATAATTAAATAATGATTATAATGTATTTATTTATTGTTGCTTTTGAAAGAAAAAAATAGTTGTACTCTAGTTATAATAATGACTAAAAGATTTGCTCGACAAATTTTTTCAATAAAAAATTATAGGAGACATTATTATCACAATTTTGGACGGAGCATTTATGGTTATGTACCCCTTCCAACAAGTGGAGGTGGGCTAAAAATAATGAGAAACTAAAAAATATGTGAAATGAGAAATGAATATATTTTAAAAATAAAAAGTATAATTTTAAATTTAAATTTGAGAAAATATAGGATTTTACAAAAGTTTTGTTGAAATTTATTCTACATTAACCACTTAATATAAAATTATAAGAACTAAAAGTTAAAGTAATTAATCCTCCTGCCTCTTTCTTTTATGAAGGACAAAAATAAATTAATTTTCAAGAAAAATTCAACCAAACAAATTTCTTATAATAATGCATTAATGAAAGTTTAAATCGATTTGTAAGTGTAACTACTTTTAATTTTTAAATAATAAAAGAGACAACTCAATAGATAAAAATTATAATTTTTTCTCCTTCATCTTTAGCCTCATAATAAAGTAATTTTTCAAATTAGATAAACTTCTTGAATTAAAATAATTAAGATTTTAATACATTTGTCAAATTCAACAACCTTACAAAAGAATACACAACAATATTATTGTTTGGCTGTTTAGTTGTAGCCACGCACAGTAAGTGCCATAGCATGAGCAGTAATAGATTTCGAAATCGGATATGAAAAAAATTATTAAGCAATTATTATATAATGAACTTTTCAAAAGAAAAAAAAAGACCTTTTATTCAAACTCATCTATCCAAAAGTAAAATGTTATGACCGCTTAATTCTTAATGTAGGAGGTTTTCTTTGAAGATAAACAATTATTTTTAAAGTTGAAGGTGGAACAGTTATAATGATTAAAAAAAACTACAAACCATAAATATAATTTAAAATAAAAATAATAATTTATTATTCAAGTTTAAAAATTGAAATGATATTCATAATGTTTTCAAGGGTCTACTTGAAAATATGGAAGATTTTTTCAATTTTTTAATCCTCAAAATAATATATTTATTTAGATTCATTTTTAAAAAAACTTTCCTTTGTAGGTAAAAATAGGATTAGAATTTGGAGATAAGCATAATCAAGCTTTCAAATGTTATTAGGTCATTTAACTTTTTTGTTAATGGTTTTTAAATATTAATAGTATAAATATTTAGGTACAACTCATGTATATGTTCCACCAAGCTATCTTTTGTGTTTGACAATAAGAGAATAAAGTGCTCGTAATATTGTAGATTAACATATATATAATTTATTATTAAGATGTATTTATTTTATTAAGGCTTAAATTTCTTCTTTGTACCAGAGAAATCTCTACTACTGTTATATACTTTGCTCTTTTATCTCGAATAAAGTTCAGGTCCAGAAAAAGACTTATTTCATTTTAAAGGTAGGGCATGTTTTCAGATCTATTAAACACTTATAAAATTTTAAATAAACAATCTTTTTGGTTATGATATTTTTGATTTCATATCAATTTGATTCTAATAAAAATTGACATTAATTTAGTCATTTTTTCAGCCTTGACATCAATTTAATCATAATTTTTTTAGTTTTAACATTAATTTAGTCCCATCATCTAAGTAGAAATCCAATAAAATGACTAAATTGATTAAAAAAATTTGTTAATTATGACCAAATTAAAGTCAAATTAAAAATATTAGGATGAAAATGGTTATTTACTAAATTGTGTGTATAAAATATCACCTAAAAATGATAAAAACTAAAAATTAAGCTTATGTTATTAGGAGCGAAAGAT
Organism: Dalbergia oliveri; assembly: GCA_030441495.1. Classification (NCBI taxonomy): domain Eukaryota; kingdom Viridiplantae; phylum Streptophyta; class Magnoliopsida; order Fabales; family Fabaceae; genus Dalbergia; species Dalbergia oliveri. The sequence goes on from JAMLFY010000010.1 coordinate 28,742,118, forward strand.
TGATCATAGTGAACCAATCCATTTACGAAAAAAGTAAATCCTCATAGTCTTTTTTGTTTCAATTTTTAGTTTCTCAATTTTAAGGATTTTATGAATGAGATATTTATGACTTGTTTGATTTGAGTTTTCAGTTTTCATTTTCAATTTTTTAAATTTTATGAAGGAAATACTGAAAATTGAATTTTGTTAAGGAAATACTGAAAACTAGAATTTCTAGTGTTCAGAATTACTAAAAATAAAAACTGGAAACTCAAACTAAACATGCCTGTAAATCCAATTTTCAATTTTCAGGATTTCCTTCATAAAATTCTAAAACTGAAATGAAAACTAAAACTAGAATCAGGCCTTAAGACTTGAGAATGAAAACTGAATGTTGTAGTTTTTATTATCTTTTTCATAAAATCAAAAAAATTGAAAATAAATATTAAAAACTGAAATCAAACAGCTTTCTTAAGTAAAATTTTGAATTTATGAGACGGCAATAAACAGGTCAAAGGTCAAACGGGCTCGAGCCTCTGTCAAAAAATATTTAAAAAAAAATAGAGCTGTAAATTAAAAGCTTTTGCTATCACATGTGCGTTCAACTTTTATATCAAAGCAATTTTTCTTCATACCCTTAATTATTCCAGCAGTAGTTTACGAGTAGTACTCTACATCGCTACATCGCTCGATCAAACACGAACTCAACGCATAATCCAACTCATCTAAACAGGCTAAAAATGGTTTACTTAAATATTAATTGAAAAGCAATCCATAAAATTTTGATCATACATATGAAAACATGGTGGTTTTTCAGACCAAAATTCAAACACACAAGTTACATCCTAGTAGTATTATTTTCTCCTGTCTCCATCCGCTAATGTCATGCTTATTCCTTCCAATTGAAGCATTCACGTTTCTCCAAAGTCCTGCATGGACCTGATTCAAGAATTTCCCAAGGCTGAATATGACCAAGAGGTTGGTCTCGCTCTTGATCATAAATGTCAAACCAATGATCTCCTCCATACCAACCAAAATGACAAAAGTATAATGTTATTTGGACAACGGGATCAGGCCTGAAACTAAAATTCCATTTTCCACCAACATCGAGTGTTTGAGACCCGAGATCATGAATCTTGTCTTTGCAATGAACAATAAGTTGCAGATTAGGCAATTTGTTTGTGATCTCAACGGTTGCTTTGGAGAATGGTCCACTCTCGCAGCCATTGAACTGCAAAGCAACAAGCGCAGTCAGAAGCAATGAGATTGATAATGCAACTTTTGAGACTGGAACCATTTTTGCACACCGGGGTTGAATGACTAATTTCTCTTTCTATAATGTTGGCATTAAAGAAATGGTTTGATTTATAAATCTGAGGAATTTCTCTCTTTTATTTTGAAATCCTATCAAGTGCAATTGATTTTATTTTACAATTTAAACACAAATCAAATTAATTAATTTTTCATTTTAATCATTTCAAACATAATATATTATATTTTAAATATAAGAATTGATTTCCAAATCAATTCATTTATATTTCCTATTTAATCATTCCTAATATAAGATTTAACTTATTATTCAAACCAAATCAAATTGTTTCCTAATTTTAATCATTCTGTAAGGAATAATTGTCCATTATTTCTAATCGCCCAATTTCATCTGTAATCTTTTAAATTGAATTTAACACGTAGGCACGTTTGTTTCGAATTTTAAAATTATGTTCCTAAGAAAGAGATTACTTGGAATGTAATACCAGGAATGTTTTTCATGTGAATTTTGAAAAAATTATTTGTTTAATATTAAACAATCTTAAGATCATTTTTTTATATTTTTTTAAATAAATTTAAAATTTGTTTGTTTTATAATACATGTTTCCATAAATATATATCATATCTTAGAATTTGTACTTAATAATTATCATTCTCAAGTTATAAGAATATGTTATTCCCATCCTTCAATATAAAAATAAAATCTCACTAAAACATGAGAATATATCTCTTTTCTAAAAATAATTAATATCTGAAAATAATTTTATAAAACTTATAATAAATATGAAAATAAATCATTCCCAAATAACTATTCTCGAAAATAGAGTTGTTTACCTTAAAATAAACGCAGTTGATAATTACGATAAGCAATGATTGTCCTCAATATCCGTTTTTTTTTCGGTACATGCCCTCAGTATCTTAATATTAGTTAAGAATCATCTATTACCTTTATATGCATCATATATTTAATGGTTTTTTTATACGGATATATTTAATGTTTTTAATCAAACTTATTTCCTTTACAAAATCTTTCCGCTTGATATATGTAATTAAACTTCGGCCAAATATGATTTTAAATTTTGTTCTTTTTTCGTTTAGTCAATTGGTTTTATTTAGACGGGGCTCAACTTTTTTTTTTAAAAAAAGTCCTTTCTGGTCCTTTACTATATAGGTACAAAATCATTTTATAGTAAGATATTTCATTTGATTATTTGTTATTATGTATTAATAACTTTTTACATATAGAAATAATAATTCAAAAATAAATAAGATAGGATTATTAATACCATTCTTTATTTGTTTGTTGGCTTTAGACATCTTAAATGATGATAAATATCATGATTATTAAATACTTTCATTATATGCACTAAAGGATTCATCTCAAAATAATGAATGCAACAATATGTCTCCTAAACATTCAGGAGAGGAGATGACTAGCACCTGTAGCTTAATTCTGAAATGACTGTTTTATAAGTTAATGTGGCATGTTTGTATAGTATATATATATTTCAGCTTTATCGAGATATCTCCACTACAAAGGTGCCGGTACAAAGGACAATGCACCCCACATGAGAGGGAGAAAAATTCTTTCCACAAATGGATAAAATAAGAAAGGACAATGTTTTAAAATGGACAGTTCACAATAGAAGCAAGGGCACACTGCAGCATTTATTCCCCTCCACTGCAACGGTCAGAATTGCTTCCTTTTTAAGGAAACATGTGAGCAGCAAGCTAGGCAGAAAAAACCGAGTGCATACCAACGAAAAATCAAAGCCTGCGGTGTTCGTTTTTCTCCTCTCAAGTTTCTGTTGTATTGATGAAATAGCTTTCTGTGCTATTATTGTCATCAGTGAGAGTTGTTGTTTATTTTATTATTTTTCATTCACAAAAGGCTGAGAAACTTAGTGAGCTGCATTGTAAAAAAGCCATTGTTCTGTGTTGATTGTTATTTGTAAGGAGCTTAGCTCCGTTTGGTATTGTTCTGAGTGACAGGTCTTGTTGCTTTCTGTTTAGTTTACAGCGAGTGCACTGTGAGCTTTGTTTTTGGAAACTTTGCTGTATTGGATACTTGATATTAGTGGTCATTTCATCCAAAAGGGGTGAATAGATCTCATATTGAGGTTGAACCATTATAATTTTGGTGGCGCATTCTCTCTTACTCTATACTATTTACTATTCTGCTTATCTAATTTAAACTAACTATTTGTTAATCTGAATTTCTGTTTTAACTAAAAGTCTTCTAAAAATTTAAGAGATATCTAGTGAACCTTTTAACTTTTTTAATTTAGTGTGCAGAAAGTTTTATACACTTGATTTAATCCCCAGTTTTTCAAGTGGATTGACACTATCAGTTTACATTTGAGTAAGTAGCACAAACTACTCTTGAGGTTTGACTATATAATTAATAAAAATTATTATTTTAATATAATTATCTTGTTTTTAATATAGTATATGATAAAAACACTAGTAAAAAAATTAAAATAATTTTTATTAGTTATTTAAATTTAATAGGATGAGGTGCAAATTTTGAATAAGAATAGAGTGAAGTACAATTTAGCCAAATCTTAAGGGTGATTTATTCTATTTACTCTAACAATTTTATTTAATGTTTGGAGTTGACAATTTTATAATTTTCAAAAGGAATAATGAGGAGAAATTGTAACAAATAAGAATTAAAAGGACTTAAATCTAAATTTTGAACTATTGCCACGTCATGATCAATGTGTTTGATTATTTACCACATGTTTAATATAGTCGGACTACATGCAAAGGGTTTCAAACCCATTTAAATTGAAGTTGAAATGCAGAAATCGCCTCCAACACCTTGTGATTCAATTGTCAAGATCACAATATGTACTACCCTGTCCACTTTTAACTATTTTCTAAAGAATTAAAAAAAATTTAATATATTATAAAATTAATGTATATAGATACAATTTATAATAAGACATTTCATTTGACTATTATGTTCAAATATTAATAACTTTTTCATATTTGATTTTGTAATGCACCAAATTTCATCACAAATGTCATGAGCTCACGTCTCTCTTTTTTCTTAAACTTCCAAACTTTTGCAGCCGTATAAAAATATTGCCAACACGTGTGTTCAACCCTTACATTGAACCCGGCAAGAAAAAAAATTACATTAAAACAATTTTCTTTGTACGTACTTTTATTCCGACAATCCCTGACCAAGAAAAAAAATGTTGACAATTGTCTACGACAGATCTAGACTTACATCAATCGATTAAACTCAAACTTGGTGCGTCATGAAGTCGTACAAAGTAGCTAATGCTTCAATTGAATACACAAATCCAAAAGGCAATATAACTCTCGATTGCATATTTTTTCATCAAAATTCCAACTGGTATGGCTAATGTAAGGTTATTTTACAATAATTATACTATGGTCCATGTAATTGATAAACTGACTCTAATAAAAAGAGATTAAGATAATGATCATTAATCCTTTAAAAATAAAATAAAGTTAATAGAGGGTTTTAAAATAATTATTTAAAAACCCCTCCTTTCTCTTTTTGAAAATAGTTGGTGGTTACTCCAAATAAAAAGAGAATAGACATAGCCAAAGAAATATATCTGTAACTTCTTTCACTATCAAAGAAAACTAAAAGAGAAAGGAAGAAAGGGAAAAAGAAAGAACACTAAAAGAAACTCAAGAACAAGAGATCAAAGATTTCAACTATGGATCCGGATATGTTATTTTACTTCATCTTATATTATATTATGTGATAGTCATAAAATTCAAGATTCTTAAGGACTTTGTAATTTTCTGTACTGTGTATCAAAATGAAAATTTCAGTTAACAGGTAATACACCATGAATTAAAACGACATAATTTATTTATTCCCCTTTCAAATTTTCATGTAATTCGAAATGCGAATATATAAATAAACAAGTTACACCCCAATAGTATTATTTCTATCAAAAAGCTGGTCCCATCCAGTAACGTCCTTCTTCCAAAAGAAGCATTGGCGCGAGCCGGTGTCCCACCTATCTCTACATGGACCAGTTTCAAAAATGTCCCAAGGATCAAAATGACCAAGTTTTTCGTCCCGAGATTCATCATAAATGTCAAACCAATGATCTCCTCCTTCCCAAACAAAGTGGCAAAAGTATAACGTTATGTCTATCCAGATATTTGGTCGAAACCTGAAACTCCATTTTTGACCGGGTTGAAGTATTTGAGGCCCAAGATCATGGTGTTTGTCTTTGCAATGAAGACCTAGCGTCAGGTTATTGTGGAGTTTGTTGGTCATCTCGACGGTTGTTTTGGAGAAAATGCTACTCTCACATCCATTGAACTGCAAAGCAAAAACAAGTGTGATTAATAGCATACATATTGACAACACCACTTTGGAGAATGCTGGAATCATTTTTGCACAATAGTATATGGTTGATATAGACTCATATTTCTCTTTGTTTATATAGAGGTGGCATTAAGGGATTGTCCATTGTACCCACCCTCAAAATTACACCGGTAATTATCTTAGATGAATTTGGAATCTAGTAATCATGGTAAGCGATTATTGTGTTTAATATCTCACTGTAATGGAGAATAATATATTACTATTATATGCATGGATCTTGTTGAATGTTTTTAATCAAGGGATACGGACCAAATGTATATAATTAATTAAATTCATTATTGTAATTAAACTTCGGCCAAATATGGTTTTAAATTTTGTTCTTTTTTCGTTTAGTCAATTCGTTTTATTTAGACGGAGCTCAACTTTCAAAAAACAAATGTCCTTTTCTGGTCCTTTACTGTATAGGTACAAAATCATTTTATAGTAAGATATTTCATTTGATTATAATGTTCTTATGTATTAATGTCCTTTTCTGGCCCTTTACTATATAGGTACAAAATCATTTTATAGTAAGATATTTCATTTGATTATTATGTTCTTATGTATTAATAACTTTTTACAAATAGAAATAATAATTCAAAGATAAATAAGATAGGGTTATCAATACCATTCTTTATTTGTTTACATTTGAATAAGCAGTACAAACTATTCTGGAGGTTTGACTATATAACTGATAAAAATTATTATTTTAATATATATAATTGTCTTGTTTTTACTATAGTATATGATAAAAAAACAAGTAAAATAATTAAAATAATTTTTATAAGTTATTTAAATTTAATAGGATGAGGTGCAATTTTTGAATAAGAATGGAGTGAAGCACAATTTAGCCAAATCTCAAGGGTGGTTTGTTCTATTTACTTTAACAATTTTATTTAATGTTTGGGGTTGACAATTTTATAATTTTCAAAAGGAATAATGAGTAGAAATTGTAACAAATAAGAATTAAAAGGACTTAATCTAAATTTTGAACATTGCCACATCATGATCAATGTGTTTGATTATTTACCACATGTTTAATATAGTCGGACTACATGGAAAAGGTTTCAAACCCATTTAAATTGAAGTTGAAATGTAGAAATCGCCTCTCACACCTTGTGATTCAATTGTCAAGATTACAATATGCACTACCCGGTCCACTTTTAACTATCTTATAGAGAATCAGTAAAAATTTGGTACATTGCAAAATCAATGTATATGGATACAACTTATGGTAAGACAATGTATATGGATACAACTTATGGTAAGACATTTCATTTGATTATTATGTTCTTATGTATTAATAACTTTATCATATTTGATTTTGCAATGTACCAAATTTTTACTGATTTTCTAGAAAACACTTAAAAGTGGACGAGAGAGTATTAATGAATCAAATTATCTATAATGCATCATAGTAATTTTTTAATTTATCAAGACATATAAAAATTAAATCCTTACTCGCTTGGTTCATTTTTAAATATTATTGTTGAGATTTTATTTTGTTTTAGGTTAATTGTGTATTTTGATTTTCAATGAGTCATTAATTACTTTATATCTGTTTTATCTATTTTTTTCATTTACGAGAAAGAATGAGTGGAGAGAAATTGAATGGATGTGATTTAATGAAGAGCAAAAATGTAAAAACTTATTTTCATCTTTACCATTGCTCCATCTGTTTCAGCATAATGGTAAAAAAAATCAAACAATACACATATTAGGAAAAAAAGAAAAACATCTTGGTAAATATAAAAAATTATATGAGTTGATAAAATTATCCTTATATAATAATTATTACTTATCTTAGTAAATATATTTACTACTTAACTAACAAATTTATATAGGTATAATAAATGGAAGAAAAAAATTAATACTTCCTAAATATTGTTAATGGACAGATATTATTAAACATAAAAAAAAGTCAAAAAATGACAATTATTCTGAAATGGTGGAGTATTTTTTTTGTTATAAAATCAATAAGATCTAAATATTATCTTAATTATTGTGCAAAATGAAACATTTATTTTAAAATAGAAGGAGTATTATATATCCTGGGTAATTTAATATTTCAATATGTCTTATATTAACCTTGACCATTACATTACAAAATATATAATTTACCCAAAGCTATGAAGTACAACTAGGTCTTTGCCATAAAACAAAACATACAAATACATTATTCATTGATATCTTATTTCGAGAAATTCAAAGAACAAAGTGGACAAGTTGCATTACACCCCAAGATTATCAATATTCCCAATGCCAAGTTGCTTCCTTCCTACTACTAGTGTCTGTGTTTCGTTCTTCCAATCATAGCAATCTCGAAATTCATCCGTAACCCTGCATGGACCGGATTCAACTATCTCCCAATCGCATTCTGTGCATTTATCTTTGTCACGTGATTCTCTATAGACGTCAAAGCGCTGTCGGGTCGTGCTCCAGGTGAAGCTGCAATAGTATAATGTTGAATCCCAAAAAGGGTTAGGCTGAAACTTGAAGCTCCAATCTTGATTAGGTTGAAGTGTTAGGAATCCAAAGTCATGCTTCTTGTCTTGGCAATGAAAACCGAGCTGCATATTATTACTCAACTTGTTGATAATCTTAACGACAGTTTTGTCAGGAATGAGGAATCCTTTGCTCTCACCAACATTAACCTTGGAAGCAACAAGTATGGTCAATACAATAGAAAGTGATACCACAACTTTGGTGAATGAGGTCATTTTTGCACAATGGGTTTGATTTCAATCATTTTGTACACAAGACTCTTCTCTTTTTATATAAAATTGGGGTGAATGAATTGTCCATTGTGCCCCTTTTTAAATTGCATCTCGCATTTATCTTTTGGTAAACTTTGCACCCAGTAATTGTGGTAAGCAATAACTGTGTTGGATTTGGATATCTGACCAAAGATCATATTTGTTATTAAAAATTATCGATCAACTAATGATAGTGATAAGCATAAAATAAAATTGATGAAGTTTCCATGAGAGAATAATGCACAATTCTTTTAAAAGAATTAATTACATTAAAAAATTGTCAATATTAAAAAGAAAAATGGTAGTCATATAATAATATTAATATTGCAATAAATAAATTTACCTTAATAAGCAAAAATTATTTTAAATAAAAAGGTAAAAAGTAAGTCAAAATAATATTGATAACGTGCAATATCATTAACTTAAGAAGACAACGACTATTTTAAAAGAGAATAGAAAAAATTAAACAAAAAATATTCATGGTATCAAATTCGACGAGAAAATAATAATAAGGTAATAGGTTTAAAAAGTTAATAGCATCATCGTTTTAATATTGGTACAAAATTGTACAAATAATTGTGATAGATAGATAAAATAACAAATTTTCATAACATTTGGTAACATCATTTAATACACAATTCTTTTCAAATAAAAAATTAAATGAGAAAATAAAAACAAAAAAGAGTAAGTATTAACATAAAAGATATTAATACTAAAATTATTCAAATATTATAATTATTTGAAATATATTACATGTTATAATTACTGATATGTATATAAATATAATACTTTTATTATATCTTACCTCAATGTTTATATTTTCAATCATTAATCAATTTTTTAATTTAATCAACATGATTTTTATTTAAATATTTTATTATTTGTTTAACTTGTTAATATTATACATCAGTATAAATTTTATAAATAATCTAGATGCAATAATTGTATGATTTCATAAAACTACTAAGGAATAATATAACTTAATGAAGTTAAGAGTTATTTTTTTTTTATTTTACAAATTTTTTAATTTAGAAACAAAAATAAACCAATCCAGATTAATTTAAACCAGTTGGTTTTATTCATTATTTCAAATATAATCAAATCGAACAAAACCAAACCAAAACAAAAATTACTATTTGGATTGATTAAGTTTTTACCTCCTCAAAGTCAAACTAAAGCGAACTAAAGCAAACCGTAAACACCTCTAGTTGCAAGGTTGGTGGCTCGTAACGCCAACAAAAAGAAACTATGACAATCTGGAGGGGGAAAAGGGCACAATAAGTAAGAAATGAAAAGAAAACTAAGGAAATATTTGATTTGAGTTTCAGTTTTATTTTCAGTTTTTAGATTTTGAAGAAATACTGAAAATTCTTAAAACTATAAATTTCATTTTCATTTTCAATTTTTCAGTATTTCTTTCATAAAATCTTGAAAACTGAAAACTAAAATAAAAATTGAAAACTCAAACTAAATAGACCTAGGTACGGGAACAAAGTTCCTTCATTGCTTGTTTGAATGATTATAAACAAAACAAAGTGAAAATCCCCTAATTGTGTTTGAAAGTTACATAATGAAAAAAAAAAACAATTATAGTTATTAGCTTAATAAATTTCTAGTCGTTCCCCTTATTTCACCCCAATTGGGGTGGACCGTGGATGGCCTTGTTTATATAAAAAAATATTCCAGTCATGTATCAGGTATCATTTTTCATCCCTCATACCCAAACCGGTAAATAGGAGGATTGTTTGGATTTTACCTGAACTGATCCAACTACCTGACCCAACCAATAAAATTATAATTGTATTGGACTAATTTATCATGTTGATCGGGTTCCAAATATCCATAGACACCCCCAAACTCCAAGATTGAATCCCTAACATTGCAAATAAAATTCACCAGAAAGTCAAAAGTCCACTTTCACCGGCTTTTACCAATGTATTCATAGAATAAGTACCTCATGTCTCCACAAACATTCATGAATCATGATTGTCGGTTTTCAAAGAATGAATATTTTCGTATAAATAAAATTACAACTTATCCATGAAAATTTCACCTCTTATCTTTTACCCTCTAATCAAATACAAGCCAAAAGAACAAGAAAAGAAAAGAATTTTACAGAACACTTTCCTGAAATTTATGTACCTGATGAGTCACACATAAAATCTGAAAAATTGCAAATAAAAATAATTCTACAAAGGTACCACCGCATGCTTGAAATTCGAAAATGGGTTTCTAAATCACTCTGCATGAATGCATTCACCCACCAAAAAGAAGGGAAAAAGCAACAATCTGCATGTCATGTCATGGCTCCCATATCCATAGGATGGGAGAAGAACAGCTAGAGATAACTTTTGGGGATAGCTTCTTCCAGCTCTTGGAAGTCCCATGCACCATCCGCTGAATATTGCCCTGAAGAAGAGAAGCATGATGAATTTGATAACAACTTGTACACAAGAAAACAATCATATTTCAAGGTGAAATGAAAGGCCAAGGCCACTTACCAATTGAGTCTCTACGTAGAGCAGTTAAATGGGCGCAACTGCAAAATTACAGCAGATAATAATACGTTTAAGTATTCATTAGTAGCAACGTACAAATCAAACTCAACATTGGTAGGAAAATTTCAAATCATCGATTAATCATAAAAGTAACAAGCAAATTTAATCAACATATAAATGGGGAAGAAAATTATAATGTGATGCTGACGATGTTTTTGCATATTATGTAACTCTAGCTATGAGGAAGGAAATTTTTAAATGAGGAAATAATAAACAAATACCTGCCAAGAGCCTTCCCAAAATCTGCACAGAGTGACCGAATGTATGTCCCTTTGGAACATGTCACTCTAAAAATCAAATTTTGTCTGGAAAAATATTGCCACATCAGGGGGTGAAGAAAAGTACAAATCAACCACAGGTCCACAACTCTGAAGTCAAAACTGATAATTACCAAGATACATTGTAATAAATGGAAGGATACCTCAAAGGTAAAAGCTTTCATTTGGACAGTGATATGACTAATATGATTAAAACAAATAATTTGTTATAGGTGCAAAGGCCACCTAATATAAGGCTTTGTCTCCTAACCCTTGTGTTTTATGTTTGGAGCTCATAGATTAGCAATCATTTCATTGGCAAGCCACTAGCTAGGCCAGGTATTGATTGAAAACTTCCTACATTTTAGGAGCTGAGTTTTGCTTGCCACTTTGAGGATTTTGTGATATTTAGGATGAGTTTGGTATGGGATAAAAATGGGAAGAAAAAATTCATGAATTAATTTATATATATTTTCACACATAAATCTCATCCACGAAATTTTCTCTCCGATGTTTACCCCAATACTAAATTGTCCTTGTGGTCAGTTGAGTTATTGAGGACATTAGAAGGAGAAAGTGATCAGCGTTTGTACTCACAGTAGATCTCAAGAATCAGTTAAGTTTATTGGTTTAAATTTTCACTAGCAAGGAATTTGGTCATCAATGAAGTGAAATCATGGTTGCTTGTTCTCAGTGTTGATTTCAACAATTATCAATGGTCAACTGAAAAATCGATTCGAGGGCAATGAGCTTTAGACAATGGAGGCTTCCAAGAGTTACCTGTCGTCCAAGCTGCGCTCTATGTCAAACTGGAATATTGAAATTCGTCTAGGCGAAAGTTCAATGCTTTCTCCTCTCCTTGCCTTGTCATACATCCTTTCACCTCCAACCTATCATGAATCAGGGATAATGTGTAAGCAACTGGACGAGTTGCCTCAAAATAATTGACATGAAATACTAGTGTTTTGAAGGGAAAAAATGGATAAAACTGCATGATGTGAAGTGTGAACTGTTCCAGAAACACAGCATAATGCTGATTTTATATTGATGCTTAAAAGCTGAACTAAGGTCCAAGATGAAAACTTGTTATAAATAATTTACAATTTAATACCAATATTCAAATCAATGAAGTAGCCTCAATTCAAATAAAGTTAAAAATTTAATACTTTTGAATATTTTGACACCTTTCACATAGAGCAAAATATCCAATCTCAAAATATAAAGAAATTATGACAAAAAAGAAAATCAACCGTTTCAATAACGTAAATTGTTCTTACTTTAATAGCAGAGAACATAGGAGGAACTTGCCAAATCTCCCCACAAAAGGACGCAGCAGTTCTCTTTATGTCCTCATCTTTGATGTGTTCCCATGGCTCACGCTGAATGACCTACATATCACACTGATTATACCATTTTCACTATCTTGAACATTGTTCAAACCCCAAATATTACAATATCAGCTGAATGCTCCGTTCAAAGTCATGGTCTTAGAGGATTACTTGGAGAAGAGTTAATTAATTAGCTTTTGAGACTGAATGGATTTGTAGTTTGGTCACAGATTATTCTAAGAACTGTGCCTCCCTTACTGAAATATAAATTGCATGCTCTCTTAACTATTTCATTATTCAAATAAAAATCAATTTTAGTTGAAACAGAAGGGAATTGCTTTCTGATGTTTTCGTTGATTTATTATATATTTGTATGTATGACGTCACACAAAAATACACTAAGGTGGTGCTAGAATGCAGCCTTGAGCTTTAATTCGTGATTTAAGTAATATGAAGACCAAAAGACTTATAAAGAACAAATATTAGTTTCGATGAAGCTGTTGTATTCCCGATCTACTTAAAAGGTTAATAACTAAAGATGAATAGATTCACAAGCTTATTTATATGCGAGTTGGTGACAGAGAATTGATGATCTATAGTATATTTACTTTCTGCTTCACAAATTTCAAAATGAGAAAACAGATTGACTAACTCACTGGTGAATCAGCATCCCATGTTGAAGTAGCCTCCCCTAGGCGGAAGACCCCACTATAACCCTTAATCATCCCTTGATAGCTGAAGCAGAAAAGTTCAATTAAAATTAGTCGGATCAAATATTTCAACCAAAAAGGAAATTTGCAATATGGTGAAACAGGCACCAATTCTTGGTGTTCAAATGGAAATAAATTTCTACTCATTTTTTAATCACCTGTCCACCAGTTTTGTTGCTTTCCCAACACAAACAATCAACAAACCAGTAGCCATTGGATCAAGAGTTCCAGCATGGCCTACCTGTAAATTAGACAGATCAAGAAGATCATGAAAGTCTACATGGTGAAGTAAGTTTTAAATATAAATGTGTTTCAAATGTAACCTTTTTCACTTTGACTAGACGACGCAGCTTACCACAAACTGTGAATGAGGTCCAACCTGCCATAAATTTACATGTCAGCATTTTTTCTTTTCACTAACATTAAAAAAAATGACACTTTCAAGCATTCCAAATTTAAATATTCAACAATCTATTGTTGCACACTTGACATGAGTAAAGAGTTGCAGCAATATCTACCAACTAAACCAGAAAAAAAAATGAACACCACACAACATCAAGTCATAAGTCGTGAACTACTAGTTCTGCAGTATGTGCACAAGGCGATATCTTTTCATCAACTCATTCTAACAACCGTGTTTTTTTTTTGTTTCCTTCGCAACCTTGCATTTAGCAACCACATGGAAATCCAATTTGATTCTCAATCACCAAGAGGAATCAAAGTATCAAACTGATGTCATGCAAGAAAAATTCTTATTAAGCCATACACACATAGGTATTGCAAACTGATAGTTAGTTAAGTTAGTTACTTGGTTTCTTCATGTATAAATTCTGGTAGCTTCTATGAATGAATCAATTCACATCATTCTTCTCCAAATTCTTCCATTCCAATTCCCTCCGTTCTCAAACTTTCTCATCACATCAACTACCACATTAACAATACAATAAAAATAACAGACATTCATAACACACAAAGCTAATCCATAGCATTATGAACAACACAAGCTTTTGGGAGAGATGGTTCATGACACGTGAGCTCACCTTTGGGTTTGTTGATCAAAATGACAGTGCCATGTGGACCGTCCCACACCGGTGGGAGGCCAGTCCTCCTCGACGAAAGATAAGGCTCTCCAGCAACACCACCAACTTCACCATCCTTTTTCTCAACTCTCTTCAAGCCCTTGAAGAACTCCTCAACCTTCTTCTCCCCAACATCTTTGCTACCCTTAACCAAGTCGCCAACATCACCACCACCACCCCCCATCCCTTTCTCCTCAAAAAACACCAACTTGCTATCACCCTTATCATCCTTCCTCCCCCTCATAGCACCAATCTTCCTTCCCTTTCCCTCATTGCTCTTCACACTTCCATCTACATTTTCTTTTTCATTTGAATTTGATTGACCCGGTTCGAGGAAAGCCTTGTCAAGGCAGTGTTCAGGGAAGTACTTCTTCTCCAACTGATAAACCATCTTGTAGTGCTTGTCCTTCTCCCAAGGGTACGAGAGCGCGTCGTAGAAGTACAACTCTTCTTCTCTGCGGTGGAGTGTACGGAACTCCACAACCTCTGGCTTGAGCTCAACGAATTTCTCCTCGGACCTTCGGCGGGTCTCTTCTTCCTCGGAATCCGACCCGTACATTCTCTTCATGCGCTTGCTGTAGTACTTCCTCTTCGCCTTGTCGAGTTGTTCCGAACCCGGTTGACCCGGTTCGGCGAGCTTGCGGTCGACCCAGCTGTCGAGTCGGAGGTCGGAGGTTGGTTCATCGTCCGGTTCGCTGGGTTCTTCCGGTTCGGCGGGTTGGGGAGGGGGGCATTTCGTCGAGCACGTGGAGGGTGTGATTGGACGGGGTGGTTGATGATTAGTTCGTATTGGAGAGGGTATGGGGTGGGGTTGGTGGAGAAGGTTCGGGGAATGGGGAGAGAGAGAGGGAGGAGGGCGATTTGGGGAAGGGGTGGTGGTGGTGGAGGAGGAGGGAACGGGAGAGGAGGAGGAGGGAGGAGAGGTGGTGGGTTAGAGAGAATGGTTTCGCCATCGAACAAGAAGAAGAAGGCGCAAGATGGTGCTACTGCTACCTGCGACCTCTATGAAGGGAAGTGAAGCAGAGGTTGCAGGGCAGTTCTGATACGAGTGGAGTACGAGTGTTCGTCTTTTCTTTTCTTTTTTGGTTTTTTTGGGTCGAACACTGTTCGCCTTGTGTGCCACTGGCAACCGGAGATGTTTATAAAAAGGGGCCAAAAAGGCTGTTGCTCATATGCCTCCTGTGATCAATACCATAGTTCACAATTATGATCTTAATTGATTTGAGTTATGAACCAAATCTCATGATTGAAATAACAATTATATAAAATGTGATTTGATTTTATATGTAAAACATTTATTCTAGAGTAAATAATGTTTTTGCTCCTAATATTTTTAACTTGATTTCAATTTTATTTTAATAAAATTTTGTATATCAATTTAATTTTGATATTGATTCAACCATTCTATTAAATGTCAATTATAATGAGATGACTAATTAATATCATAATAAAAAAATATTAGAACTAAATTTGTGTTGAAATAAAATATATTACAACTAAGTTAATGTCAAAAACTATGTTCGATAAAACTGATGTTCAAATTAAAGATGGTTAGTAAATACCTTGTTATATATTTCACTGATGGTAGGTGTGTATGTATCAATATTGTACCATATAAAGATAAAATAAAATAAGGGTCTAAATAATGAGACTTGGGTGAGATCATTAATAATGAAAATAAGGTGGAGGGTTTTAGTATATGGGTTCCACAACTCTAGGATATAGCACCTGCACCCGCCACTACAACTGCTTTTCACTTTTAATTGTGTCATTCTGCTATACGTGTCAACTACAAAGCATTCCACGTTACCATCACCACCTTAGGTATTGACCACGTTAGGCATATGAGTAATGGCCTTATAAAAAAGGGCAAAAAAAAGGCTATTGCTTATATGCCTCCTGTGGTTAATGCCTACGATGCCAAATAAGTCATTATGCAAGCAACATGCCATTTGGTATAGAGGGCCAACAAGAGTGTCCTCATCACAGAACCGCTCCTTGAATGTCACCACATTCATCTCCTCCCACGCCCACCTCAGCAAAATCATCTTGATCGATGCTTTCACCTTCCACCAGCTTTGGCGCGTCATGGACACTGTTGCTACCTCCCTTTTTGACATAGGCATCTGGAAAGGTAACGTCATGCTCCTTCTCCCCATACTCCATCTACTTCCCTGTGTGCCTCACGCCATATGTCCCTTGGTGCCATCGTCACCACCACCAACCCCTCAATTATTGAAAAAAAAAAAGAATTGAAAGAAAGAAAAGAAATAAACAAAAAGAAAAATGAATTTGGGCCGTCCAAATTCTTAAAAACACTGTAGCTTGAACTGAATTTAGACATCCGAATTCAATTAAAAAAAAAAAAAGAACGCAACCTCCCAATTATCCTCATGGAACTTGAAGACCATCCCAACAGGCAACAACACTTTGCCGGCCAAAGTGGGATGGAGTAGATGATCAGAGCGGAGGACAAAGAGTTTTGAGGAAGTTCCGCGAGATGCAACTACTGGAGGTGAAGATTGGTGTTGTGTCGATGGAGGAGGCGGGAGGAAGGGGAGACAATGAATGCAATGATAGTTGAGGTGGCGAGGAGGAAGCAAAGGGCGAGGGACACAATGACGATGAGGATGCTTGGGCTCAAGTTCTATAAGAGAGATGAATGGCGAGGATGCACAAATAGACACCATAGACATTGACTTAATAAGGCATCTGAGTAGTCCCAAAAAAAAAGCATACATCATTTACAAATTAGAAAAATCTACAATCCATATTGCATGCAAGATTTAATATGGTTATGGGTAGGGCTCTTAAACGGGTTGGCCTAATCCGTTTAAAGCTACAAGTTAAATGAACTGGATTCATTTTATATAAAGAGTAGTAGAGTATTCCACACCAGAAAAAGAAAAAAGACTACTGCTATACACCACCAAAAATTCAATTGACAACAACAAGGTGAGTGAAAATAACCATTTGCTCTCTAGTTGAGCAAATGGGATTCAAATCTCACAAGTGAGGGTGATGGTAAGTAAGAAAATAAGGGGTTAAATGCATGTAAATTAACAGGCCATTTGGAAACTTTTAATGAAATGAAATTGAATTGAATTTCAATTCTTAGGAATTGAATTGAATTCTTATGTTTGGAATGAATCAGTAAATTAAAGAATTGAATTCAATTCTTTGATTTGGAATAGGTCTAAAAATAAATTAATTTAATTATTTTTACTATTTTATCCTTCATTAATAGGTTAGGAACAAAATATTATATTTAAGTAAGGTTGTTTTAGTATTTTCATTTGTTAGAATTCAATTCCTATACAAAATCGCACCCTTTGGGTTAATTTCAATTTATTAGTTTTGTTGGATTTTAATTTTTCAGGAATTCAATTCCTTCATTTAAGTTGCTTTTAATTCAATTCTTTGATAGAATTGAATTCAGGAGTTTCCAAACGCCCTATAATGGAAAAGGGAACCCAAGAGATGGAGAAGCAGTAAATATATAAATATAAAGAGGCCACCTCCTTGTCTCTCCCTTATTCCTTGAAACCAAAAGCCCACCTTCTGATTGAGCCTTTCCTTCTTCTTAAGCTGATGGGGAGGTCATTCATCCCTTCTATGATGGTCTAATGACCACTCCCTCACCCCTGCCCCTTCTTTTTTTTTCACTTTTTCCTATTTTATTCTTTTGTGCTTATTCTTCTTTCTTTGTCCTACTTTCTTATTGTAGGGATGTGTTTGATCTCTCCTTTTGTATGTATTTTTTTTGTTGCAGTGTTTGAATAGCAAAGAACTTATTTTTCTCCATAGTTGCTTACACTTCAGCAACGTCAAAATAATAAGTGATGAATCAACAACCTCAAATAATAATAGATAGTTAGGCCTTTTGGGTTTTGTGCCCATCTTTGCGTATTCTTTGTGCTATGTTATAAAGGTGATGTCGATCTATGTTTTCATGCATATAGTGTATATTTATTTTTGTGGAAGAATAAGTTTGGACCAATAGATGTTTTAATTCAAGAAAGAAATAAATTTTAATCATTAAGAACTCAAAGAGTTCCTACAGAGTAGCTTGTCTATGTGTATATTTTCTCTATTTGTTGGATCATTGATATAAAGCAAGCTTATATAAAAATAAAAAGCTTTTAGAATTGTCAATGATATTAGTGTGGTAGAAAGCTTACTTTTATGGTTAATACGTGGATAAAGTTGTTATATTAGGTTTTGTTAGCCAAACCATCTAGCGAATAGTTTGCTAAATTATGAGGCTTTGCCTTAGACTATTCTTATCTTCTCTCTAGTTTGTTGTGAAATTTTGCCCGTTTAATGGATATCTCTTTTAAATATTGAAAAAATCTTTAAATTAATAATTATCATTTTGTGTGGATCTTATCAAATAACTTAAATATCTCTATTAGTAATTATTTTATTGGCTTGGAATTAAATAAAAGCTTAAATATATATATTTTTTGCTATAAATGAATTTTGGGAGAGTAATTATTTGGTTTCAGTTCAAACATTTTTAAAGTTGCTTGAATTTACTCCCTATTATGTATAATTGTAACCGTTGTAATAAATTGAATTATTTGATCACTCACTAATCTATTCAACATATAGGGTGTACTTGGTTGAGGAATAAAAATTTGAATAAATTTTATATGAATAATATAAATTACACATGAAATTCATCGATATAAAATTTATCTGCATTTTTACTTTCGAAACAAAACATACCCTTGACAACAATAATCTAATGATAAGAAGTTAAATCAAGCCGATTTAAACATTATATTTGAGTAATGCCAGGCCTGTTTGTTTTCTAGTAGTTGCCAATTCCTAATTTAGTAATTTGATTTTCATGAGATAAAAAGGAGAAAAGGAACTAGTTGCAGTAATGATGAAAGTAACTAACAAAACGAAAAAAAACAAAAGTAGTAGAAAATAGAAAAACTTTAAAAAGGCAAAAATGTGGGGAAAAAAGGGGGTAGACCTTCACCAATATATAAATAATTAATTATATAATATCCCAAACAGAGAGAGAGACTTATAATAATAAGATAGAGAATAGAGAATAGAGCGAGAAAATGGAAAAGAGAGCGTGAAATAAAACTCAAAATCCCGCGCTCTCTCTCTCCCCTTCTTCCAATTTTTGAACGCCACAATCCATTTCCCCCAATTTTCCCTCTTTTTTTCTTCTTCTCTTTTGAGAGTAGTGCTCATGGAAGAAGATGACGAATGGGAGCTCTGCAACGACGACGGCTTCGTCTACAAGCGCAAACGCCGCCGCCTCGATCCTTCCCCGGCGGCCGCGGAGGCAGTTGCGGAGGAGGCAGATCAGGAGAATCGGCGGAGAGAGCGGAAGAAGCGGACGCTGCTGAAGCTGAAATCAAAGTACGAGAATGAGATCCGCGAGTGGGACACTTTGTCGAACACCTTGCGCTCGATGCAAAACGCAGCGTTTCAGCTCCAACAATCGCAGCAGCAGCAGCAGCAGCAGCAGCAGCAACACCAACAACGCGCGTCGGAGGAGCAAACGCGAGACCCGTCGTCGTCGCTGCCTTCCACTTCTTCAACGGATTCCGTTGGTGGCACGTCCATACTCGACGAGCTTCTCTTGCAGGTAAATAAAAAAACGCCTTAACTTTGATAACTGAATCTGCTTTCTGAGAAATTAGCTTTAGAGTTAAGCTAGTTTCAAGACAAATAGAGAAAATGGTTGTGAATTATGCGAATTAAGCTGACATTCAAGTGGATAATTATTTCAATTTTGTGGTTTTTGCTCTCGAGTAAGCTTTTTATTAGGAAGCTTACCCTAAAACCTAATTGCCCAAATTTAGTGCTTATGGAAGAGGCTTTTAGTCTTCTTTATCAATGTAGTTGCATAAGTTTGTTATTCTTTTTAGTCTAAGAAAATGTCATGAACTTTTAAAGAGGAGTTAAAATGGTTTGAAATGAGGTCTCGATTTATAGTGTTGTGAACACTAAAATAGCGTTGCCTTTATCTCATGATAGGTCATCAACTTGAAGTAGATTTATTAAAATCTAGTGAATTTTAGATACTGGTGATTATTAAGACCAAAAGAAGTAAGAATTTAATTTTGATACAACGTTAGTGTAAAGAAATTGTATAGATATCCAATTATCTATTGTTACATTAGCAAAAATGTTTGATTTAATCATCTACTATCTTAAAAATCTTATGACAGTTAAAACTCTTTTAAATTTTTAGTGCATTAAAATTAAACTAAAAAAGTAAATTAATTTAGAATTACAAATTAAATAAAAGTTTGGTTATTGGCTACAACATGGAATAATCCATATTTGCCCATATTTGATAGGCTATATATATATATATATATATACCCATTTAGCAGTGGAACAACCATTGTGCATTGTAGGGTTACTTCATGTAATTTATAGAACCTTCAACCATGCAGGTGGAAGCCCAGGAAGCAATCATTAATGATATATCACATTTATGCGACGTAGCAGAAGCAGTGTGCTCTAAACGAGAAGAACAGTTTAAACAATCCTTGTTTGATCTTCCAATCTGGGCTTCTCCACTTGAGCTAATGCAAGCTTTATGTGACGACTGACAGTGTTTCTTGTGTGCATTATTATTATTATTCTTTAGGTGTCAATGTGAAGTGGAAAGGATGGTCTTTCCCACAGTTCAAACAACTAGTTTCATTATCTAGTACACTGATGTCATGTAGACCTTTGGCAAATTGGTAAATATCTTTAGATGTATTAGATTTAAGGGTATATCAAGCTTTTGGCTGGAATCATGCAATTGGAACCGCCATCTGATGATAGAAAAAGATAGAGAACCGTTGATTCCTCCATAGGGTCGAAAGGCAGTCTCTCCAAAGTTTTCAGTGAATCACAAAGATTGAATTCTGTGGTTTTGTATATTAGTATATTCATTAACTTCTAGAATCTAATGGGTTGGTGTGATTTCTCACTGGTTTTGTTTAGAAAATGATGACACTGCATTTTTTTCAGCTCTTACCAGGGAGTGGATGACTTTTTTGTACGATGCTTAAAGACATATCATGAATTGTGTGTAGGAGACCCTTACAGATAGTGTATCTTGCTAATTCTCTATTGTAATTCCTATTCCTAATGTCACTAATCAGGGAGATAAAAGTTGTATATCATTTTAGGGTATTTAACATTCAACACAAATCACGACATTACCACAAGCAACCAAATCACTGTGTTCTGCAAATTACCAGACATCCATCACTGTTCAAAGTGGATAACGAATGAAGTCGATGTATTAAAAACTTTATTGTATAACAAATCGTTAATCACGAGAACCAAACACAAGCATGAGCAGAAAAATTGTCTTCATAGTCATAGATTTCCAAACACAAACATAACTGTAGTACATAATTAACAAATTCAATTGATAAGAAACATTTCCACAGTCATTGAGCAATAAGAAATATCAACCAGGCATTGAAAATTCCAATTTGTCTCTAATAAAAGGGAAATGTTTCTTCATGAAAACAACTAATTTATGGACCCCAAAATTAGATTACTTCATTTATAAGGTTTTCAAGTCAATTTCATTTAGACGAGAATGGACAATGTTTATTGGTTGTATGACAAATCCTGCTTGGTGACATTCCTCTTCCAGAAGCTTTACTTGAGAATCCCCTCAGGACAAAATGCGACGACAGCTCCTCCGCTACCCGTAAATTTTGACGCAGCTCCAACCTTTCTAGCAACCTCTACCATTTTGATGTTCAAATCACCAAGGGCAGCATCTCCAAACATTGACCTATACATATAACAACAGAATCAAATGGATGCCAGAAATGGTGGCTTATCATTTTGCCACAAGTCAACAATTGAAGGAAGAAATTTGCTTCCTTGCACACCGAAAATTTGGTTGTGGAGGTGAGATTGCATTTAATGCAATGCAATCGAGAGGCTCTATAAACTGAGTCAGGTCCCAAACCATGAATCCCATCCAGAAAGCATTTTTTCAGCACTAGTAGAAGAAGCAGAGTAAGCTTCTAGTGAGAGAAAAATAAAGAGTGTGTATAAGAAAATTAAGAGTATAGTATGAGTATATACTAAGAGTTTGAGGTATATTCTTTAGGCTTAGTAATACTACAAATTGTAGTAGAAGAGAGTCTCACTAAGTATATACTATATTGTAATTGTTCTTTAAATATAGTGAAATATTTTTTGGAGTTTGACCTGTGATTTTTTTTCTAAAAATAATAGGAGGGTTTTTTATGATAAAATTTGGTATGCAGTTCTTTTATTTATTTATTTTTTGTAGGTATGAATAGTGACAAATGGGTCCTACTATGAAGTGTTTTATTTTCAGGTTTAGGGAAGCACATAAATAGTATTTCAGTGAGACTCACTTGTCACTATTCACACCAACAAAAAATAAATCAAGAGAAATCCACACCAAATTTTAACGTGAAAACCTTCTGTAATTTTGAAGAAAAACCACAGGCCAAACTTTGAAAAATATTCCACTATATTAAAAAATAATTACAATATAGTTACAAATAGAGAAATGCTTTCACTACATGGATTCCGATTTGGACTTAGCTCTATTTCATAATCTCATTCATTGCATTAAATGCAATCTCAGTTTTTCGCAACCAAATTTTCCTTCAACTGGCATTCGGCAAGTGTGCAAGGAGCTCTATTTATTCCTTCAATTGTTGCTTGTGCAAATCATAAGCCACAATTTTGATAACTCCACCTTGGCTTGTATTTTGCAAGAGTTATATTATTTGTACTCATGAGGTGTGGGACACTATGCCGACTCACACCTCATCCACCATTGGATGAGTTGTGACCCTATGCAAATATTGACCAAGGTGAAGAATTGTCAGAAATGGTGGCTTATCATTTTTCCACAAGTCAACAATTGAAGGAAGAAATTTGCTTCCTTGCACGGCTGTTGCACCAAATGCAGTGCCATCGAAAATTTGGTTGTGGAGGTGAGATTGCATTTAATGCAATGCAATGGAGAGGCCCTATAAATAGAGCTAGGTCCAAACCATGAATCTCATCCCATGAAAGCATTTCTTCAGGTAGTAGAAGAAGAAGAGTAAGCTTCTTGTAATGAGAGAAAATAGTGTGTTTAAAGAATAATTACAATATAGTGTATCTCTAGTGAAACTCTCTTCTACTACAATTTATAGTATTATAGAGACCTAGAAATATATCCAAACCCCAGGATATACTTGCACTTCACTTGGGGTTACTCTCCACAAATTTGGACGTGCTTCCGTTCACATCCATAAAGTGTTTATTACACTTAGGGTGCATTCAACTCTGATATTCCCTAACAATGCAAACTCTACAATTTCAATTTTCCTATGTTTTTCATTGTTAAGGTGAACTAAATTAATGATTTGAAGTTTTAATCACACAAGATACGCTAGTTGAATATTATATGGATGTTGCCAGTTCAATAATCCAAGAACAATAGTAACTGATGATGATAAAAGGGAGATAGTGATAGCCCAATTGGCCAAACAAAAGGGAAGATGATACTTCTTTACCATTTCTATACGAAGGAAGACTTAAGCCACTTATACCTGATTCCAAGGGAAGCCTCCTTCCCAAGGCACCGAAGCCTCAACGAAGGAGTCCCTCACCTAAAATCCTATCAGATCACTGAAAATGTTGCTCCCTGCCCTGGAGAAAGCATGGTACCCTTAAGGAATGTGGCTTCACGTGTTTGGAAGGATGGCAATGGAGAGAGCAGCAAAGAGTGGAATGATTAAACTCGTGAACCATGTTTGGAAGCAATTTAAGGGGAGAAAATCATTCCCTTCTATCATCAATAAAACTCCTAAACATAGCCTTAAGAGTGCCTAAACCCTGCCTATGCTCACCCAAGCAGTAAGTCCAGTGCCATGCAGATACTTTAGTAGCATTGTGACTTCACTGAAATCCATTTAGAAACAACTGCAAACTGTTTTTTGTTTTCACCATCGCCTAAGGATTATGTGCTAGAAAACTATAAGTCACTTAGCAGTGACAATGACCTATATACGCTTAACAGTGACATGGATAGATTTGGCAAGGCTCGACTCAGTTTAGCTACTGAGTGAATGGACCCTTGACAGTATAATTTGGCTATTGGGTGAAAAGAACCTTATTCCCTTGGTTTAGTTTATGGGTGAGAGGACCCTCAGTTCCCCTGTTCAGCAGCTACAAGAGAGTGGACCCCTGGCATTAAGATTTGCCAGGTGAGGTGAGACACTACAATTATGTTGCTGCTTGAAGCCATCATCTAGGTTTCAAAACTGTATTTTTTGTAGTTGTTGTCAGTCATATATACTAAACTCACCTATATTAAATGAGGCAGCAAAATGTGAATTACCTTCGCAAGTCAAAATTTCGATTCATGAGCTCTGCAAGTTTGGAATAGTCCTTTTCTTCCAATGCTGTCTTTCCTTCTTTTGCTATATTTGCAACTTCTTGCATCGATGACACAATGAACTCATCGCCATCAAGCCACCTCTGCCGTACTTTACTATGAACCTACATTTGACCATTAATTAAAATTTGTAAATGAAAAAAAAACAAATATTGAGAGAAGCTCCTAATAGGGAAAGCCCATTTTCATTAGAAGTGTTGTCCTCGAATATCGCTTTTATAATGCTACCTCCAACATACTTTTCATTGTAAAGTCATTTCATGTCACTAACCTTCCCAGAATCACTAGGATTCTCGGCATAGATGAGATATAGATGTGGGAGGAGATTCACATCCATGGGTTCATAAATTCCATGTCCCATTTTATCCATGTTTTCCTTGCTGAAATCCTATAAAAAGCAGATAAAGTCAAATAACTTATTGGTATTCATTCATCATCATGCACATTTGAAACGAATGATTTGATGAACATTAAACAATGTACCATGTACACTAGGCCACCATAGACTTGTGCGACCCGATCTTGAAGACCAGCAACTATTCCAAGCTCATTCTCTGCAGCGAGGACAAGTTGAGGCCTCACCTCCACCTTGATTAGATGTCTTACATCATAGAAATCAAGAAAGCAGTTTAAGGCTGCACAAACAATCGCACTAGAGCCTGAAAGTCCTGTCTGAAACGTCAAATTTACAATAATCTATGATCATTCAGTAAAATGATGAATTGAAAAGAAATGAAATATAGCAAGAAAAATCATAAGGATCAGGATAAGACACAGGATAAATTAAATTTGCAATGTCAACCATGATAAGAAACATCTTTCTTCTTAGTTTCAAGTTTCAACTCACTGCAGTTGAAATCATCATACAAAGATGATGATTATAAAGGTTACATTTATTATTTATTATTCTTGAGATGTCAAAAACAGTTCAGAGGAAACACTTCTAGCCGTGTATTTCATTTCCTGTGGCTTTGGCTTATCAATTACAGGGAAAATGTTCCTCCAAGAGTGTGTTTGGTTAGGGATAAAATGAGAGTAAATTTTCATGGATGAGTTGAATGTACCCTCTATTTTTACCACCAACCAAAAACACCCTACAAAGAATTTTGAGGATTTTTTGTTAGTGACATTACATTGGGACACTTGTTAGAGATTAAAAAGATACACCCTAATTTTCTTTTTTTTGGTGTTAGGAATTGAATTGTTTGTTGGAAGTTGGAATCCTGTAATAGTCTACTTACATTTCAACCAATCTTGAGTTACGTTGCACCTGACTTACATTTCTTTCTTGGTAAGGCAATTGTATTGTATTAAATTAAAATTAAATTCTAACATAAATAAAATTGAGATCAGTTGAAGTAAACAAAGATTAGATTCACCTGGCGAGGGATATCAGTCTCATAAGAGAGAGTGAAATTCTTAGGATGAAGGCTGATATCGTTCTCTTTGCAATAATTGTAAAAAACTTTGCAAATTGCCATAAGCAATCTTACGCCCCCGTAATAACCCTCAGAGTTCAACCTGCCCACCTGCACTTAAACACCCATCACAACGAGTCTATTTGGAAAGAGTTGGAGATCAATTCATTCAAGGAATTTGAATTCACTTCTTTTAGAACAATCCAAAGGAAATCAAACTCAAACCACCCTTTACGCTAAATTAGTCCAAAGTAAACAATATATGGGCTAGAAATTAATATACCCAGATGCATTTATTCTATATATCCTCTTTCTCTTTTTTTTTTTTTTGGTTGAAAAAACTCTTGTTAACGAAGGACAAAATTGTAAAAATATGAAACACAATTTAGAAACAAAAATGATATTATAGCACACAAAAGTGAAACTTTACCGCTATTGGATTTGATATAACACTACTGCAAACAACGTTATTCAACTTAATTCTTTAACTTACTGATTTATTCCCGACATGAAACTTTACGTCATAGTAAAATTGAATTCAATTAATGATTGATCATTCCAAAAGGCTGAACAACAATCAACTGTGTGGACCAGATCAGATCAGATCAGATACGAGATCAATTGTGCATGGAAATTAAAGGCAAAGAAAAAGAGATAGATCAGAATATAAACCATTTGATGAAGAGAAGCGAAGTGGACGAAGTCATGAAGAGGGTGTGGCTGAATGAAGAGGTCCTGGGAGGGTCGGAGCTTGACGGTGGCGCAGAAGTTGGCGAAGCTGAGCGAGATCGTGTTCCCGTAATACACGTCGCTAGGGTTCCCCAGCAGCCCCACTCGTGCGTATGCCTTGTGCTCTATCACTTCCCCTCCTTCTTCCATTGCTTCTTCCTCTACCATCTCTCTCTCTCTCTCTTTGAACCTGTATCCACCAACCAATGGAATTTGGATCTCACGTAGTGATAACGTTCATCTTTATATACTACTAGCGACTCGACCGTTGCCTTTTTATCGGAGTTAGTTCATCAAAATGAGAAGAGAAATATAGGATAAATAAATCCAACAATAATATTAAGCATTTAATAAAACATGTAAAATCATATATTTTAGTTTGTCCGGATTAATTCTTTGTGAAATATATGATTTTACATGAAATTATTTGATATTATATTTAATAGAAATTAAAGATTTTTATAATTTTTATATTCTTTTTATTATACTAAAAAAGAGGTTGCTACATGAAAAGAAAAAAGAAAATATGAAAAAATGAGGATAAATGTGGTAGTAGTTGGTGGACTTGAAAATAAAATTTAATGGAGTAATGAGTAAACACTAAAAGGTGATTACTCACCTCAATTCCCTTTATTAATAGTATAGACGTGTCTTTTATGTATATACGGACGGGATCACGCGAATATCAAATCAAATATGCTTAAGATAAGAATACGATAATATTTATAATTTAATGGATTTAATTAATTTTATTAAACAAACAAAATAGGAGTAGGATTTGATATACACGTATGTGTGAAGTGTGATCCTGCATGTCAACGAGGATTGGATCTTTTGGTGACGAGGTTATTATATGGCACACCAGTTACAATATGGTGCATCGCACACAAATTACTTAAGCACATTTATAAAGCAATGGCTAAATAATGAAACTGTAGCTAAGTTTATTTGTTAGTCTCTGAATGCATTGGTAACACTTATAAAGTGTGGCTATTTGATACACTATATCTTACATGATGTACTATATCTTTCTCCACGCTTAGGATTGTGCTTATCTGTTGCGAATTAACTTCTGCAAATTTTGTGATTCTTATGTCTTGCCAGTTTAGGACCACATGATGCCTATTACTAGGAAAATAATGTGAGAAAAGTATAATTTTAAAAATAGCTTTAATGACAGTCCTGATTGCATTTTTAGTCAAGTAAAAGTAAGGATAACTAAAAATTAAAGTGTTCTGCTGTGTTGTATCGATATTTTATCACCCTATTATGCATAGTATCTAGGATATATTATGTCTAATATTGATACCGATATATCAAAATGTGACAAAATGAATTTTTTTGGTGATTTTATAAATTTCTTTGTCTATAAAATATCACACACACACATATATATATATATATTATTTTGTTAAGATAGTTATAATAAGAATCCAATAAATTTAATAAAAACTAATTAATACAATAAAAATTATTAATATAATAAAAAGCAAATCATAGACATAAAACTAATTAGATTTTTAAATTTAAACTAAACTACTTAATCTTAGACTAATTGATATTCAACTAAACTAATTACTAGATACACTAAATAAATAATATTTTTCAGGTGTAAATCAAAACTAATTATATTATATGGATTTCAATATTCTAAAGTAAACTTTATAATGAAGAGGTCTCACTTCTAATTTTATTGAACTAAATGTAACATTCCAAGTAAATAATAAAACCAAAACTACAACTAATTATAATTAGATAACTAAAATTAAACTAATTAAACTTTGAATTAAAAAGAGTAACATTAAAAGTAAACTAATGAATAGATAAAATACCTGCAATCAAGTCTGGTAGTAATATGAATATCATCCAAGTAATAAAGGAAGTTTACCATAGTCAAATAGTTTGAGATTCTATCAGAAAGTGAAATTGAGAACTGAAAGTATTTGAAAAGCAACACGCAAATAATGGAAAATGCTCAGGTGTATTCACATTTATAGAAGTTCACAGAATACATTAGAGATCCTATATATTCTAAAAAGGCATTAATACGCTTTGAATATTTGTGAATCCCTTGCATATTCATATCTTTTTGCAATACACATGAATGACTAGCATATTCGTATGTATTATAATCAGTTCAATTTAGTACTAATTTTTTTTTTTAGTTTATTCATATACATAAGTTTTTACACATTTTATATGGGTGAAAAATCCCAAGCCACCAACGAATCCAAATCATGGTTCGAAGGTACTAGATAAAAGCTACTGCCTGGTGGGTCTTTCCAATCGAATACGACAATAGCACTTAGGATGCCAACTCCATTATTACAACCTTGAGGAAATGTGGATCGGACCTTCGTTTGATTAAAATGCTAAAAATTATCCAAACAAATTATAGAAAATAATTGAACTCATAATCTCATCAAAAAATTTATATCTCATGAAAAAAATAACGTAACTCATAATTAAATTTAGAGAAATACTTCAAATTGAGTCCTCCTAAATTTTATGTCAGGTAAATTAATGGCACTAAAAAAACAAAAAAGCTACAGTCAATTAAAAACGTAGAATAAATTAGTCTTTTCTAAAAGAAAAAAGATAAATTAATCCCACAATGACTATAAAAAGTTCAAATTGATCTCCACACAGAGAGATTAATTTATTTAAAGTTTTTAATTAACATAAACTTAAATGGGTATTTTTTTATGGATTAATTTGTCTAATATTTTAAATTAAAAGAAACTTCTTTACATATTTTTTCTAGAAGGAATTTATCTTACAGCAAAATTTAAAATGAGAAATTTGGACATTTTGTGTTAAATTTGTAATCTATGAATAGCAAGCCACGCACTAAAAAGTCACAATAGACGGACAATTTGTTTGAATTCATAAAATCTCTTTAGGAAGTACAGTCTACTCTAAAATGTTTGGTTGAATAAAAAAAAAAAATAATAAATAAATTTTTTGTGTAATTTAAACACATGAAACTCGTTCATAAAAAATTTCTCTCATTTTCACCCTTAACTAAATACACCCCAAAGATGGAACCTCAAAGAAACACACACCCAAACATGTTAACCTTCGACGTCTGGTCATACACAATTCTAAATAGAAAGCTAGGAGTTCCAGAACTTGGCTAGAAGAGTATCCCTAGCTAAACTTACAAAACCACGAGGCTGGTAAGAAATAGTAATGTTATTTGTTCTTACTATTTGTGAAACACTATCCTGACACTTCTAGTTATTATTGAATGAAATATGAGTCTCAAATTAGTGAGATTCATACCTTATTAATTATATATGAGTGTATTGCATAATGTAGATAAATAGTGAATACAAATAATATTTTTCTGTAAGAAAATGTCTTATATAAAAAGGAACTCCTTTTCTTATCTAGATCGATCCCATTTGAGTTTTATTAGACTCTTAATTAACATGATTTAAGTGAGGTTGACACACTTTAAGGGCAAAACTCTTCTAAACTAACTTAAAACAGAGATCTTACTTAAAGATAATAAATATCAAGCCACTTGAATTGACCAAGTATTAGTAGTAAAGGTAAAATATTCTTTTACTAAACAAGGTGTTGATTTGAATAGGAGAGACCCAGATTTCTTAAGTATAACATATTGGGTTTTATCTCAATTTATGTGTATGAAAAAATAATATTGAGAGGGGTCTTTACACTAACTATACTCCAAAATATTAGTCTCTCACCTACTAGACAAGGGATCATAAAAAAAAAAAAAGGTGAAATGTTCTTTCAACATATGATTTATACGCTATTTTAAGTATTTGGAAATCAATACGTAAATAATTAAAAATTCTAGGTATGTTTCCGGTGCTGATTCATCAATTATTCATCAGATATCTTCAATTATATAATAGAAGTGGCAAATATCGGTGTTGATTCATCAATTATGCAACAGATATCTTCAATCATTTGTCGATAATATTTTCAGATACCTCAATAGTGTCAAGAAAGTAGTGTAAGAGTAAGACAAGTAAGTACATTGGACACGCACGTAATTTTGCCCTTTACCCCAATAAGATCTAAAACTTTATTTCCAAAGCAAAAGACAAGAGAGAGTGTGAATTATTTAGCAGCACCTTTCAGATCTAATTTGTACATCACAGCATCATCGAAGGAGGTACCGACACGCGGTGCCTAGAAAGGGACATTGCAAAGCCTAGCCAATTGATGTAAGACAAATGCACCAATATTGTGGTCTTGTACCACTTGGATTTTGGATAGGTACCATTTTGCTGTTCAACAGCTACATAGTACGGGGGTGAAATCCCCAGTTCCAGTGCCCTGCTCCTAGGCACAGGTGCAGATGGACTCAAAATTCTCAATGCAATCAAATCAAATTGGTTAATTTCTTTTTTTGTTTGGATAAGCTGAAATTTATTTATAATAATGTCCAAATTTGAATAAGGGATACAATCAAACAAAAAACTTGTTGCAAACCTCAACTTGCAACATTTTGCAGGAAGAACCATTCCATAATTGTGTTGGGTCTTTTATTAAGCCTCTCATGCTGGAAAAAAAAATGTACTTTATCACTTGTCATCGCAGCATCAAAATAAACCAAATCCAAAAAAAAAAAATTGTGCTCACAATAAAATTATTTGTGCTCACTAAAAACAAAAAAATTGTTGGGCCAACCCAATATGTAAGCCCAAAAACCCACACCTTTTCTATTTATTGTTGTTTTTTTAATTTTTTTATTAGAAAAAGACTTAAATAGATTGGTCTATTTATAGAGGTGTCAAATGGGTAACCCATCCCTATTTATTACCCATGTGGGTAAGGGTAAAATCCACAACTAAAAGGCGGGGAAGTCATGGGCCTTGGGGGGTGGCCAAGCCAATTCCGCTTATAAAAATTTAAAAATTTATTAACGCTTAAATGAGCTCCATGGGTTCAATTATTGGCTAGCCCTAACCCACCTATAAGTTAATCTTAACCCACATTTGCTAGCCCATAAAAAAATTCCAAATTTTAATGTTTTAAATGAATTAGAGAAGCACTAGACTACATTTACATATCACTAGACTAGTAAACTATGAATCTATGCCATTATATTTTGACAATTTTTCTATATTTAAAATTAACTAGCATTATTATTAACTCTTGCATAAATGATCACAGCCACCCTTTAATTTTAATGAAATTTGAATTTCATAATTTTTATTCACTCAATAGCATTCAACATTTCAATATTAAACCACATGCTTGGTTAGATTTTAATTGTACAAGAAGCAAAAAGAAAATATAAAATTTGATCTCATATACTTGTTTTCTTCACAAAATTTTGTATCAATTATCCTCAAATTCAAGTTTAAGACAAAAATCCCCATGTATTTATCCATTAAATTACGATAGGGGTTAGGCACAATATGAAAACGATGTCATTTCCATCATGTAGCTACTCCTCTTTCATCTTCACGATCTCTTCTTCACCTCGCAAACACTACCTTCTCGCCTCTCCCCTCTCTAGAGGGACCAATCACGAGCGTGTCGCTCTATTCATCTCGCATTGCACTAGAAGATCCACTTCACGTACCACATCCTCATCATAAGGTCTGGCACCATGCGCTCCATCGAGATCTTGTCGCACCTTCCTCCTTCAGCGACTCCCTTAGATCTCGAATCTCGTCCTCCACCTTTACAATTTTTGATTTGGGCATACACGTGGAGTGGGTCTTTGGTTTAATGTGTTTTTTATTTTTAAAATGTTTTTAAAAAATTAAAGTTAGTGAAATGGGCTGGCCCATGGGCCATCTACTTACAACCCACACATTTGGATGGGTTATGTGGGTCAAGGCTTAAAAAGCCCACTAAGTTTGTGGGCTGTGATGGGGAATGAAGAGGCTGGGGCTAGCCCTATGGCCATTTTGACACTATTACCCTTAGACCTCCATCGACCTTAAGCGAGCTAGGCCACCAATGTATTGGTCCTCCATTAAGTATTTAATTCGCAAGACGAACTAGCCCACCATGAGTCACTAGTTAGAATAGAAGAAACAGGCTAAGTCACTTTCATATTAAACCAAAAATGGCAACCCAGTTTACTCATCGAGTTGGTGGATTCAACGGTTTGTAACCTAAAATTTTTAAAAAATTACAAATAATAATATGAAAACTTAAATTCAAAACCAAGAATTAAAAAAAAAAAACTAAAAAATTGTAGAATGATAAAAACACGGAAACCCACGACTCCAACACAACATACCAACATAGACGCAGTGGAATACAATTTTAAAACTATGATTGTAAATGCTATTGAGAAGAAAACAAGAAAAATAACCGTGGAATTAGATATTCTCAGTGATATAATTGGGAAGAAGGCTAAATTTTTTAAATATATATTTTTCATTAAATAATTAATTAGCTTATTAATTTTATTAACATATTTTGAGAAGGATATGAAAGCTAAACAGTTCTAATGACCACTACTACTAAATAGATTTAGCTTAAAATTTTGATATTTAAATATTACTAAAGTGTATAAAATATATAGTTTGATTTGATTATAAATCACATGCATTGTTAAATTAGTCTTGTATGTATTAAATATTTAGGCGGTTCATTTGTTTTATATAACTTGACAACGTTATGAGCATGATTTTACTTTTTAAATTTCTAATTAAATATATTTTAAATTTTAAAATTATGACATTTTATCAAAT
Organism: Dalbergia oliveri; assembly: GCA_030441495.1. Lineage (NCBI taxonomy): Eukaryota > Viridiplantae > Streptophyta > Magnoliopsida > Fabales > Fabaceae > Dalbergia > Dalbergia oliveri. The sequence goes on from JAMLFY010000010.1 coordinate 28,775,688, forward strand.
AATAAAGTATCAAATTTATTTTATAATTTTAATTATATGTTAGATACAAATAAATTCAATTGAAATCATGATATTTTAGAACAAATGTAATGAATTTTAGAATCAAATTTTATAATAATAATAATAAGGAAACAAGCTGCCCATCAATGAATCTAAAAATAATTAGGAAGCAACGAATACAAACTTTTAATAGGTTGTTATTTTGCCATCATTAGTTGATATTTTGCTACTATATTAATAGGTTGAGTCAGGTTGACTCGTAAATGATGACCCACTTTGATAGCTTTGATTAAAATACTATTATAAAGAGATTTATTTAAATATCTTTCTCTTATAAAGTACAAATACTTGAATACAAACTTCTATATCCAAGGCCGATCTATTCAAATAAGTTTGTATACATCTTAATGGCATTTACATTAGTCCTCACTATAACACTAATTTAATGGAGTTTAACGATAAAGACTTAACTAAATTTTTATAGCACTATGAATTTAATTATAAATTTTCAAACTTCGGCGGCTTATTATTTTTGTAATAGTATTAGTATTAGTATATGCGGAGTAATTATACCTTAATTATAAAGGGAGAGCTTCCCATTTGGTAAGCTACCCTTTTGATCGTGTTTTAAGCTGAAAATGTAACTTCAACTTTAGAATAAAAATTGACCACACTGACAGCCACTTCCATAATTCAGCCATCATCATTCATTAGTCCAACACCGTTATTTAATATTATATATCTCCTCCATGGCATCTGGATTCCTTGTTGTCATTCATGCTCTCGTGTAGTTTATCCACCGAAATTATTTTATTATTTTACAAATTAAAACCAAAACTAAAACCCACTATCAAAAGCTTGGCTCAAGTCTCTACCAAAAAAAGCTTGGTTCAAATAACATGATACTTTTTCTATTTGAAGAAGACCTCCAATTTAAGCCTTCCCCCCCCCTTTTTTAATTCATACCTCCAATTTAACTTTTGAAAATATTTTGGTTTGTTAGATTATTCTCACCCGAAAAATTAGAGACTAAGATCTCAAAATATAACCAAATACTTAAATCCTCGAATTCCTCCTACTATTATCTTTTTTATACACGTAAATTTTTAAATTATACTTAAAACTATACTCAAGCCTCTTCTACTTTAATGAACACTTGTAAATTGAAAATATTAACATTAATATTTGAATTTAAATTTCAACAAAATAAAAATTAGGAAAAATATGTTATTTGAATTTATTTTATGAATTTAATCTGATAAACTGAAACTGTAAAAGAGTTTATATTGATATTGTAAGTTAAGAGTCTTATATTATTATTTAATCAAATTGATAATAGGGATGAAAATTAATCATATTCAATAATATAAAATTTTAACATTATAATAAAAAATTATATTATCAATATATCAAAATTAAATTTATACTTTATTTGAGACACTAAATTGATTCATTCATCAAGAAATATTTAAAAAAAAGTTATTATTTCAATTATTATAGATGATGAGATATATTACATCCTTTTTTAAAGGTAGAGTGAAACTAAAAACACTGTTTTCTGACATAGACTCCATTGCTTATTTGCTTTTACTTTGCCAGCAGAAGAGAAAGAAAGAAAGAGAGAAATAAAGAATTGAATACGCGTAGCAGATTAGAATAGATTAGTTTTAAATAAAAAAATTAAAAAAGATATTTCCTTTCATCTTCCACCACCTTCTTCTGCTCAACTCTCAATCTGGGTCATTCACTTTTCTCTACCCATCTTTCTCTTTTCAACCTTCCCCTTATCTCTTCCTCCCCATTGTCATAAAAAAATAAAATAAAAAAAGACTATTTATTTTCTCATTAATTATATATTATTTTTCTGGTGTTGCAAGTGGTGGTGACAGAGCCTATTGTTTTGGATCTTTGATTTAATTATATATATAATTTTTGGTTTGTTGGTGAGTTCTTCTTAACATGTGGGGTTTTATTCTTTCCCCTAAACAAAGGCAAATGCAAATGTTGAATTTTTAATAGTGTGTATTTTTTTTTATTAGTCTATTAATTATGTCTCTATGAGCGTGATTTTGGGGATAGGGTCTGTGTTGGGTTGCAAAAAAGATGAGCTTTTTATCTTTCTCTTGTCAGACCCAGGAACCATATCTTCTTCTTTATTGTTGCCATGTAGCTATGATTCATTTCAGTTAAGTTGGTTGGTGTGCTTCTTTGTGTGTTGTTGTGTGTGATGCAGAGAAGAGTAAGAAGAAGAAGAAGAAGGGCATGCTGAGAGTGTTTGTCAAGTGTGTGTGAGTGTTGCTGCTACTTGTTAGTTGTTAGGTAGAGGGGAAGAATAAAAAAAAAAATGGGATCTGGCAATGAGGTTCACTCTGTTGGAGAGTTCAATTTGGATGCCAAGTGGCTTATAGATCCCAAACAACTATTTGTTGGCCCAAAAATCGGGGAAGGTGCCCATGCCAAAGTCTATGAAGGAAAGTAAGTCAACCTTGTTTCTTTGTATCCTTTTTTTCTTTTGCTAATTTTTGTTGAAATCTAATTTTGGAATCAATTTTGGTTTTTGAACCCTTTTATCATAATGATTCCATTTTTTTCAAAATATTTTGTAAAGTTTGATTTGATTTTTAAGTCAGCATTAATCTGCTTCTCCTTTTTATCTAGATTTATATCCAATTTTACAGTCACAGTTTTGTTGTGCATAATCTGTTTGAACAAATACTCATTTTGCATCCACTAGATAGGATCATTATTTGATGGCTTGTAGTGGTTGACTTGTTGTTGTTGAATTTTTCTGATTGCAGGTATAAAAACCAGAATGTTGCTGTTAAGATTATCAACAAGGGAGAAACCCCGGAACAGATTTCAAGGAGAGAGGCTCGATTTGCCAGAGAGGTTGCTATGTTGTCGAGAGTTCAACACAAGAATCTGGTTAAGGTTGCTATTCCACATCAGAAAAAGTATTATTTTTAGCTTTCAAATTGATAAATTAGATATATAGTTTACTTAGAATTCGCAATAGACCAAGGTTAACAGGTACTCAAACGATGTTGGTATTGATGAACTTGGAAAAAGAAATCGTGTCTCACAGAGGGTTGTCTTTTTTGTTTTGTTTGATGCCAGTTTATTGGGGCCTGCAAAGAACCTGTTATGGTTATAGTAACTGAACTTCTATTAGGTGGAACATTGCGCAAATATCTCTTGAGCATGCGGCCAAAGTGCTTGGATATGCGTGTGGCAGTTGGATTTGCTCTTGATATTGCCCGAGCAATGGAGTGCTTACACTCCCATGGGATCATTCACCGCGACCTTAAACCTGGTATGCTTTATGAATGTTGAACTTATTAATTTCATAGAGAATAAGCTGGGAGCAGTGAACAATTGTGATGCAACTTAGCTATAGTTTTGTGGAATTTTACACCCTGCTTAGGTTAAATTTTGTCATTATTACATAGAGGGTGGTGATCTTGATTAGTTAGATTTTTCAAGCAAATTGCAAAAGGGCTCCTTTTCTATGTTGGCCACTTTCCATCTTTCCAAGAAGGAAATGTGGATAACAAAAACATTGTTATTTTAATATTGTGCTGGACATTTTAGGCCATTGAGTTTGAGATGATAGCGACCATCTGATGTGAGAAACAAAATTTATCATTAACTTATAATTGATAATACTGTCATGTATATATCAAAGGCCAATCATATTTCTGATAACTTTTTCCTTCTGTCCTTCCCAGATAACTTGATCTTAACAGCAGATCATAAAACTGTTAAACTTGCTGATTTTGGTCTGGCCAGAGAAGAGTCCTTAACAGAGATGATGACTGCTGAAACGGGGACATATCGTTGGATGGCTCCGGAAGTATGGATTAATTATTGAAAACTTCGAACATTTATTACTTTTCCAGTTGTTGGTGCTGTATTAGGAAACTTATCATTGCTTTCCTGTTTGGTGGCAGCTTTACAGCACTGTCACCCTAAGACAAGGTGAGAAGAAGCATTACAACCATAAGGTGGATGCCTACAGCTTTGCAATTGTGTTGTGGGAGCTCATCCATAATAAGTTGCCCTTTGAAGGCATGTCTAATCTACAGGCAGCATATGCAGCTGCTTTTAAGGTATCAATGACATTGTGATGCTTAGCTTTTAACTTAATTCTGCTTAAGGTGACCATACTTGCACAATTTATTACCACTCGTAGAAGGTCTCCATTCCAGTAGCAAACAGTTTTACATTTTGGAAGGGCTGATCATTTCGACATTTCTGTAAACAACTAAACATATTTAATCTTTACATCTGGAGGTCTACTTCAGCTTGCCATGTAAAATGTATATATATCATCATGTAAAATTGTGTTGAAAGAGAATTTCCATCTAAGTATGATCATAGGAAGGGATTCTTTTTTGTCAAAATTTCACATTACTTTGTCAGGTGTGAATTCCCTCCGTTCATGAAATTCTCTCATGTTCCCTATTTAGGCTCCACATTTCTAATCAACTGTAAAAATTTACTCGTAACAAATTTTGATATGAGAGGATCTATTCTAGTATGATCAGAGTGTGCAAACACGCAACATTTTGATGATCAGACTTCAGAAAATAACCATTTTATTTATGTTTTTTGCCAATATTACTCTACCACTACTGCTCTAGATTGTTGCAGAAAGTTTCTTGATATCACATAAACAACTGCACTCCAGAAGTTAATACCATTGAGCTATTATACTTTTCTAGTTGTCATATTCTCATTCACCTGTGTTTATCACTGAATGTGCTGCAGTTATTATTGGATTTTACCGAGGATTCATAGCACAAATTATTTTATTATTTCAGAATACAAGGCCCAGTGCTGAAGACCTTCCTGAGGATTTAGCTCTGATTGTAACTTCATGTTGGAAGGAGGATCCAAATGATCGACCCAATTTCAGTCAAATCATACAGATGCTCCTCCGATATCTCTCTGCCATTTCTTCACAAGAGCCAGTTGTTCCTTTGCGGATGACTTCGTCTGAGAATGCTATATTGCCACCAGAATCTCCTGGTACAAGTGCTTTAATGGCTGGTAGAGATGACTCAGGAGAAACCCCTAAAGCCAATATGGAAGACAGGTCTAAAGGGTTTTTAAGGTCTAAAGGGTTTTTCTTCTGCTTTAACCAGTGTTACTGATGCTTCAAAAGGACATACCCCAGATAGCAGTTAGGAAAACTAAATAAAACCACATGCACCAAGTGTAAGTTGTAACAGCTAGAATCTTAATAAGAAAATGTTAACTATTATCAAATAAGCCAGTTTAGTAACTCAGAAGGCACCTTAGTTCTCTCAGCAAGAATGTCATGCTCTTTTTAGCAGTATGTTGACTGACTTCTGGCTGATATCCAAGAAAGCACGGAAAATTTTGGGGTTAAGGTTACTGAGATGTAATATCATTGTAAATTAAGGTTCATCCAAAGGCCTTCACCACCTTTTGTTATATTGTATAAGTGGCATGGATAATAAAATGAAAGGGTGAAAATGTTTGTGTTGGCATTATGTGTTCCGTTGTTGAGAGTTGAGTCCTCTTTAACTTTTTTATTTTGGTGTCAATATGGTTCAGACAAAATTTGATCCAAAGGCCTTCACCACCTTTTGTTATATTATATATGTGGCGTGGATAATAAAATGAAAAGGGTGAAAATGTTTGTGGTGGCATTCATATGTTCCGTTGATGAGAGTGAGTCCTCCTAACTTTCTAAATTTGATATCAATTTGATCTTGACAATTTTTTACATCAATTTGATTCTAATAAAAATTTTACATCAATTTAATTCTAATACTTTTTGTATTAATATCAATTAAGATTTAATAATTTTTTATTTTAATATTAATTTAGTCATTCCATTAAAGTGAAAATTTAATGAAATGATTGAATTGATATTGAAATTAAAAATATTTGGATTAAATTGGTGCAAAAAAAACATTGTTATGATCAAATTAATGTCAAGTTGATAATCTTAGGATCAAAATTATTATTTATTCATGACTTGGTATCATAGTCAAATTAACTGGCAAAATTAATTATTTTTCAAAAAAAAAAAAAGCCAAAAAAGGGAAAATTGCTATTTGTACTTAACCTTGGACATACATTTAAAATGTCGACCACATAATGTGTGTTGAGAGAGAGAGAGAGATGAATGATTATATGAGAGTGAGATGATTAAATATAGCTTGTATAACCATATATCGATGGTTAAGATTAAAAGTTATTAAAAGATCATATGATTACTTAAAAAATTCATATGATTTTATATTTAATCATGATCATTAATGCAAGATCTAATGACTCATAATTGCTTCTCTCATTTCATATAAAATCACTCATTTCACTTGATCCTCTTATATATATATAAAATTGAAACAATTATCAATTATTATGGAATTTTTGTATTGAAATTAAATTTTAATTTGGTTTAAATATTTGATAAGTAATGAGTAGAACAATGAATGAGTTAGAAAACCAAAATCGGAGCCGGCCCAAGTAAGAGGAATATATGAGACACATTTGATCTGGCATATTATGTATTCGTGAGTCAATTAAAAACAATTTCGCCGTTGCCGGGGATCGAACCCGGGTAGTCCGCGTGACAGGCGGAAATACTTACCACTATACTACAACGACTCGCTGGTGAAAACCTGGTAAAATTAATTTAATATTCGTTTTAATTTCGACGTCATGGTATTGCATCATTTTTTGGAAACAGGGCACACAGAAGATTCTTAAGAACGTTACGTAAGCTTGGAGAGCAAGGTAATCACGACCCCACCCCAGAACTAAATTTACCATAATGACACCGTCTCACTCGGTTTTCGAAAAGACAAGACACTGTACTTCTATGGTCTAACTCCGAAGCAAAGCCTCGGAGTCATCGAGTCAATAGTGGGGTCCCCCCAAACCACAGGCTAGTTCTCGATTCTCACTGAGATTCCAAACACAAGGAACAGGTTCGGTTGCCGAACCTCTGAAAGAGTTTCCCGCTCACAGTGATTTTCTGTCTCTACCTTACTCACTCGCCCAAGTAAAACACGACAACATAAATACTCTCAAACTTGCAACACAAAAACGCGTCTTCTTTCTCTGACTATCTATCTGTGTGTCTTAGATTCTCATTGTTTCACCATTTTTGGCAACTTTTCTTCCATAGACATGGCTAGGTGAGCTTGGCTTTTAGCACAATGTGGAGTTCATTCACTTGGTTAAAGATTTCTTTGCCTATAATATTAAAGTTTTCACCTTTGTTTGCTTCTTCACGCCCCATTTCCGGTTTTCTCTTGTGATTTGGGGTTGTGGGTTGGACACCCTTTGTTGTGTTCATGAGTAAAAATTCATTTTTTGTTGTCTGGGGTGGTTTTGTTGCAGAAACTTGTGGTATCAGAAGGTTTTCCCCTGCTTGTCAGCATTATCTTTTGTCTCTTATTCGCTTAGAAAAATAAAAAAAAGATTAGTGTGATGCGGTGAATATACGGGTTACATCACATCACATGGTTGAGTTTTGGTTTTTGGGGTTGATGGTGTCGGTGTATGAAGTGACATTGCCATAAGTATGAGCTTGCATTAACTTTGTGTGTAAAGTAGTTTATAATTAAGATTAAGATTTTATAGTTGGAGGTTTTGATATTTGAACAAAGAGTGGCTAATTGTTCCCAAATTTTTAAGCAAACTCAAGCGTATACACTTTGATGGAAATACCTACACAGTATGCGACTAGCTCGGAATGCATGCATAGTGGGAAGGAAATTAAACATTTGGGAAGTGTTGTTAATGATTTGTAGCTTAGTGGATGATTATTGGAATGCACCCATTTGTGAAGAAATAGCCAAGAGGTCCTTGCAGCTGGAGTTTAATCAGTTTACGTGACACTGTCCTTTCAGCTAATAATAATCGATTAAAGATGTAACACTTCATGCTTTAGTCCTAAGTGTGTCCTTTGTGCTAGCTCCTCAAATTGTAGCGGTTGCTTCAACAAGTTTTCTCAAGAGGATTTCAAGAGTGGAAACTAACATAATATTGGAGACCGTTGACAATGCACATTCTTCACGGAAGCATATTAGAAGTAAATCTTGCTATGATTTTGGGCTTGTTCGTTGGGGGAAAACTTGGTCTGTCCCGTGTTTAATCCTTAGCTTAATTAGCAATAGCAGCACATAAACACTAGTGCTCATGTCTAAATTTAATTTCATAGGCTGAAGGAATTAATTGCTGCAATCATAGAACCATTAGAGTTTGGTGTACGTCTGCATCCAGAATGTACAGCAATAAATGGACTTGCGTTCCCAAAGTCCCCTCTTCGATGCTCTCTGCATGCCTTCCTTAGTTATCTTAAGACTATGTTTGGATGGATAGTAATGGAGGGAGTGGCTCATCTTGTTTAAAATGTGCCTGAGATTGATTTTAAAGGAGAGTGGGACGACAAGAGAGGACAAAATTTCGCATTTCTTGTCTCTCCAAATGCGGGAGTTAAGGAGGGAAATGTACCTTCTTTTCCTTGTTCAATTTGTTGAACATCTGAATAAAAGGGTGTCATGTTTTATTCCACTCCATTCCACTCTCCTTGCCTCATTCACTTCCATCATTTATAAAACTCCCAAACATTGCCTTAGAACTTATAGTTTCACTTGACACCATAATTCTATGAATCATTCTTATGAGCTTTTTAATGATTAATTGAATTAAGGTTTATTTCTTCATATCTGTTATAGTTTCACTACTCCTTTATGCATCCATATAGTTTCTTCTCTCTTTTTTTCCCTTAAGTGTATGTATTTGAATTTCTTCAGGTAAACAATTTCCTTTTCTAAGGAATGACAAGCTAATTAAGAGTATAAATTTGTTTTGCAGGAGCTGGATTATTGACATTGGAGGATTTGCAAAGAAAGTGAAGAATACTACACTGTCATCAGCTGATCAAATCAAGGACTGTGGAGCACATCGTGAATGCCCAAAATGTCATTACCATATTGATAACAGTGATGTATGCTGCAATTCAACATATTATTCAATCTCAGTTCATAATTTGGCCTTCAAATTCACACATGCACCAAAATAGAGAAAGTCGTAAGCCTATAAGCAATGAACTCAGGTGTTAGAGAGTAGAGCTCTTCACGTTACCATGGAGCTTGCAATTTTGCTCTTGCTCCAATTTCTTCAACCAACATTTTTCTCTAAACAATTAATGCAGGTGTTTCATTAAGAATATTCCTTTGCCTGTGTAGGTTTCTCCTGAGTGGCCTGGCTTTCCTGTTGGTGTAAAGTTTGATCCTTCTGATGTCGAACTCTTGGAACATCTAGCAGCAAAATGTTGTGTTGGGGACAAAGAGCCGCACATGTTTATTCATGAGTTCATCCCAACTCTAGAAGGAGACCAAGGAATTTGCTACACACATCCTGAAAATCTTCCAGGTAAGGGTTCTCTGATCTTTTCCTTTCATATATGCAAACATTTACCATTCTTTCCAGAATACTTAATTGACTAATGGACCAGTAAAATAATTAATAAAATATGCCAAACCTGAAAAAATATCAAAGAAGTCTAATTAAACACCCCTTATATGTGAAAATGGCCGATGATGGTCCCTTGTGAAATTGATTGCAAGTGTTAACAAAATCCTCAATTAACGCAACAATGTAAAATCCGGGTGCCTACCTTGTCAGTCATTGCTCTTTTTTATGAACATTAAAGATGTCAAAAAATTATGCCTGCCCATTAACCATTTTTAATTGCGAGCGAAGTTTTGAGCCTAAAAATTTAACCCGCCTAACTTGTTCTGTTCAACCCGTGGACTTAGGCAGGTTGGGCCGGCTTGGCCTGCTGGACCAAGTCTTTTATATTTTTTTTTTAAAATTCATAATTTATTTGTAAAAAGTAAGAAACGATGACCCAAAAAAGAAAAAAGTAAGAGAAATGTATACTCACCAATATAGTACCACTGTACAGTTGATATTATTCACTCAAAGTTAAAACTTAAAAATAAAACGGGCCATAACTCACAAATAGCATTGTTAACAATAACATTTTTTAGTTAAAATTAGTGTATAATTGTTATGGACCTTGAAAAATTAGGTATACATAAATAAAAAATATTTTTTAAATATATATTTTTTAAAAATCATCAAAACATTAAAAAATATATTTTAATTTTTTTTTTAAATTTTTTGGCGGGCTAGACTTATAACCCACTCTAAAATGAGTTAGGTCTTACTATTTAATCCATTTTATTTTGAAGCCTTGGCCACCCGACCACTTTTTGACGAGCTTTTGGCCTGTGGAAAACTTGCCGCCTTTGACATCTCATGGACATTGATTCTTACCATTATAAAGAAAAAAATGGTCCAAAATACTGATAAGTGACTAGGATAAACGGAAGTTCAAAACACTATACATTATGGCGCTATGTGATTTGTTAAGTATAGGCTTAACTTTAATCAAATCTCAATAGGCATCTAACATTCTTGGGTTGTGGAGGGCACTTTCTTTTGGTACATTGCAATTGCACACATAATTCTGGTCGAGAGTAGTTGACTAGTAGTTAGGTAACATGATCCAAAGTGTCAATTTCAGGATTTGAATTTTGACATTGCAACCAAAGTTCATATGGAGATCTAATTCTAATGCAACCAGCCACTTTTGGAATTAAGAGTTATATTAATTTTCTTTTAAGCTACAATTTAACAAAGGTTTGCATAGTATTATTGATTTGATACTACACCAGGGTTTTTCACTTCTTTCTCTTTGGGATCAGAGGAAGGCAAGCATTTATGGTTGCAAAACTTAGTGTAGTGACCACTATTGATGATTATCTTCTATTAGACTTCATACATGTTACGACTAGTGAAGCTGTTCTACAGTAAATGCAATTTTCTTTAGCACATTCTCCAATAAAATTAGACCTGTTTTGTTTCAGGTGCTAAGAAAGATGGGGGTAACGTTCATTTCTTTCACAGAACAGTAAATGCATATGCGACAGGACAGAGGAAGCGTCGAAAGATTCATCATCAACAAGGTTTGAGTGAGGAGCATGTGCGCTGGCACAAGACTGGTAAGACCAAAGCTGTAATAGAAGATGGAGTACATAAGGGCTTTAAGAAGATCATGGTTCTTTACATAAGATCAAAGAAAGGGACCAAGCCATACAAATCCAACTGGGTGATGCACCAATACCATCTAGGGAGTGAAGAAGATGAGAAGGATGGTGAATATGTTGTTTCAAAAATATTTTACCAACAACAGAAGCAAACTGAGAAAATGAGGAGAATCCACCGGTTGAAGATTCTGATATGGCATTAAGAACAAGTCCAAGAACACCAAAACCAAATCCCCCCAATCGACCTGGTGCAGGCAAATGTGTTGGCTGTGATGACAATTTTGATGAAAATGACCTTATGTTATTCACTAAGGTGGGTAGCTATATGCATATGGTTTTCTGTTATGATTAATTTAACTTGGAGAGTGAATTCGAATAGAAAAGAAAAATCAAATGTAATATTCTACCTTGAAAATAAGCATAAAATTTAAGATTGCATCTCTATTTCAACTGTTAATCTTCTTCTACTGCACAACATGTGACATACATATAGTGAGAGTTTTACTACCTTCATAGTAGGCCGACCCGGCTAAAGTCAAATTAATCAGAGTCCAATAGATTCTAAATACTGGTGGTTTAGATAAAAAATAGAAAAATCACTGAACCTGTCCTGATTGTACTAATCAAAATAGAAGTTAGTCATACAACATTGTTATTCAATTCTTCCTAACATGTATGCATTCTTTGATTCATTTTTGAAATTTTAATTTTATGGACTAGGATGGCAAGCCTATACCTGGAGGGCCAGATGCCCCGCCATCCGATGTTCAGGATGATGACAATGGAGGCAACCTTGCATGGCTGGCTGGTGAATCACAGGCTGTTGAAAACTCTGACTTCGATGGATTGGAGTTGGATGACATCTTACTATGCAAGGAGATGTTTGATTCATCTTCTCTCCAAATGGATTCTGGATTGAAGTCCAACACTTGTAATGGTTTTGCTTGCAACCCAAATGAATTGGCTGGAAATGATAATGCTTCTTATGGAATTTCGGTCCTCGATACCCTGGAATTGGATACTCCTCCTGATTTTGATCTTTCTGTAAGCATTCACTTACCCTTTTTGCTGACTCTTGCTTAAGAGTTTTCCATTATGTTAACATACTCTCATCTTTATGTGATTCTCATTTTGCATGCAGAATTTGCAGTTTTGTTCTCAAGACAGTATACTTCAGTGGATGGACAAGTCATTATAGAGTGCTTTTAAAAGCAAGTTCTATTTGATACCTGATGCACTAATCTCGAAATTGATATGAGAAAGCTAAATCATCAAGCTGAAGCTGTTGTTCTGGGTTTCTTCATGTAAACTGTTGTTGTGAGGTTGTTTTGTAGGAGGTGTGGTCTTTATTTGATGTCACTGGTGGGAATGGAACAGTTTACTATGAAACATTCAAACAAACACTTGATTACTTTGTTTTTCAATTCAAATGGTTGTTAAGTAAATTATTTTCCATTTGTTTGATTAGTAATTTATTCAAGTATATCTAGCACCGCATCTTGCTTAGAGTAAAGCTATTTTTGCTAGTGCATAGTAAGTAGCCCCACGGATTTAGTTTTATATTTCACCTTCATACTTTGCTTAAAACATTAGCCCACAAATTTTAATAATCTTTTTTATAGGGTTTCTTTGGTATCCTTAAAAAATTCAAGGGCACTTATACTTTATAACTATTTATGATTAATATTGTATTATGTGTCTCATTAATCTAACTTATTAAAATAAAGAAAAACAGAATTCCAATCACAACCATAAAAAACAATAAGAGTTATCAGTATCCATAGGATTTCAAACAAAAACCTCTTTTTTTACATAAATTAACATGTGCTTTAGAATCTCATGCAGAAAATTATCAAATCAATCGAACTAACTCACCTTGTCAGTCTTCTATTCATGTTTTACTTTAATCTCAATCCAAATTTTTATAACAAATTAAATATTATCTAGCATAAGATTTTAGCTATGTCGTTAAACGTTCCATACTCTTTATTGATTAGCGTATCACTAAATTGAGACAAAGTTTGATAAGTATATAAGACTAGTTTACAAAAATTGGTATTAAGAAGGAATAAGATAAAGAATTTTCACACCTAAAAACTTGAGCAATGGATTATGTTCTAAGTTTATTTATCCAACATTAAAATAATCGTGGTAAAATTATCACAAGATAAATTAAAAATTAAAAGACTTGTTATTTTTTTTTAACGAGACTTGTTTTATCATGAAAATCGTCACATTTGCGTCATGAAATATATATAGTGAAAGAAAACTTCTACTTTGGCCTGCAAAGAATTTTTGGAAATATTAATTTAATATTCAACAAAGTTATTATTATCAAATTAGTTCCTAAATGATATATAGTCGTTTCTTATGTCCAACTAATGAAAAATGATCCATAGGTAATAGATTGATATAATTTGAATACAATTTATCATTTGAAAAACAAGTTTAGCTTGTGTTAAAAAGTAAGTTAAAAGAAGTTTGGCTCGCAAATAAGATTAAAATATAAGTCTTAATTCATTGAACACTTATATATACATCTATTAAAAATCCAAAAAATAAACCTTATGTCATGAAAAAATATAAGCAATTTTTTTTAAAAAAAATCAATCTTGAGACATGTGTAAAACATTTTTATAAAGTTATTTAATTATGTATTGATACACATCATAAAAAAGTGATTGATTTTTACAATAACTACCTCAAAAATTATAGATATATAATAACATTTGATTATTTGATAATGCTAAAGTAGTTTATACCAGTGATAATGTATTATAATTAAGAGTTTAATTTAATCAAAAAATAATTAAGAGTTTAATTGTGATGTATTGAGAGTATAAAATTTTTTTACACATCATCCAATTATATTTTACCACGTTAACAAATTATAATAAACTCTCATCCCACTACTTTAGAAGTCATACTCATGAAATAATTTGATTGAATAACCATGTAAAAATCTTTTATTGTATTTAAATTAAATCATATAATTAATCTCAATTTTAAATTGAAGTTTTACTTGAAATTAAAATGAGAAAAATATTGAATTTTCTATATGCAATCCAAGTTTTGACACCAAGAAAATGCTACAAGTCTAGGGCGCGTTTGGCATAATTTCCATTTCTCCAAAATCCAACCAAACCTTTTTTTCGTCTGCTGATGCCAAACCCAGACCTTAAACCCTGAATGAAGAGTGAAAAACCAAAGGGGTGGCTAAACTGATTCGGGCAAAAAGTCCAAACTTTGATTTGAGCAATGTTTGGTGCGAAGAATCTTCAGAGGCATTGCTTCAAGTCCCTCTCCTCTCTTCTTCAACTTCAATCCAATCTCTACAAGTATCTTCCCTCATTTTTTCTCTCCTTTTTTGTTTTTTTGCAAATCATGAAATTCAATCTATACCCTTTTCCTGTTTCAGCTCAAAGTTTATAGCTTTGGCTGAATGAGTGTGATTTGTTTGTTACTCTCTTCCAAGTTCATATTTTTTAGTACAACAATACCTATTTCTTTCCTTCGGTTTAATTGGGCACCACCCTTTTGTTTTTAATCCCATTAGTGACTTTAAGCAGTGTTTGTTTTTCGGTTCTTTGATTGAATTTCTTTTTTGTAGTTATTGGGATTAAGCAGACACAATTTTTTTCCCCAAATTTCTGTGTGTATAGTGATGAAATTTTATGAGCAATTAAGGTTCCTTTGTGTGTGTTTTTTGATAAAAGTATTTATTATGGGATTGATTCTGATTTGTTTTTGCTCAGAAATGCTGTGCCTTTAGGACCCGCACCCATGCACATGTCAAGCAACATTGTTCAAGATCAAGATAAAGTTACTTTGTACTCTTATATTAAGCCATTCAATCTTTTGAATGGATCGTCGCGGGCAATGTCAACGAAGGGAAGGAGTATGCGGAGTAAGGTGGAAAGGCGAATGCAAAAGGAGTCTGGTAAAACACTAAGGGAGATTCGGAGAGCTAAAAAATTGAAGAAGAAGCTAATGACTGAGGAGGAGAGGCTCGTTTACAATCTCAAAAGAGTAAGTTATCTAGCCCATCTAATTAGCATGATGAAATAACTGTTTGTATCGATTCCATAGTTAGCATAAATAGTTTGTGGTCATTGGTGGTGTTGTCGCCACTTGTTGGTACAGACCTCTTTTAGTCCTATGTGGAGTGAAGTTGGGGAGTTTTAAGGTTCGATGTTCCCCTCATGAGTGCATTTATCCAGGAAAAATCACTGGGGCTGATGGTTTCAACAAAGAATCATGAGCAAGTAAATGGACTCTGCACAAATCTTGAGATCACAATTGATTCTTAGTCTTTCTTTAGGGTGTGTTTGTGAGTTTGATTAGGGAGGGAAAGGAAGGGAATGGAAGGAGTCAGTAGAGTAAAATTTTGAAAGTTTACTCTACAAATCTCTTTCTTTCCCTGCTTTTCCCCTCCAAAAGTCAAACTCATAAACACTCGTCAGTCTCATGCTGGGTAAAATTGAGATAGTTTGAGCATTATAAGGAGATACAAGGATCCTTTTTCATAGAGAAAATGCCTATGGACCAAGCAGGCAGATAACTCACATGAGCTATGGAGAAGATTTATGGCAATTGAATGTTGTCATATTGGGTAGACCATGGCTGTGATATGCATTCAAATTTATGTTTTAGTTTGTAAGTGCTGTATGGTGAAGCATCATCATCAATTAGTCAGTCAAAGTGTTTGGCCCCAAATATAAATACTGATGCTAATATTACCCCTGCCCCTGTAATGTTACCCCGGTGATATTGTCTTACCTTATGCTAAGTGTTACACTAGAAAGAATAGGAAAAGTGAGAGTGACACGAGCAAGGCATGTGGCCAAGGTGGGATGGAAGGGACTTGTAACTAACTTTGCCTAGCTGGCAGGGTTAGTGGGAGGGGGTGTGCATTACTGATTCTGTTATGGGAAGTGGTGGAAGTATATAAGGGTAGGGGAGCTACCAAGGGGGTATCTCAGAATTGGAATTGGGACTTGGGAGAGCAGCTGGGTCTCTCTAATACCTAGCAATCCTTTATCTATTTCATTTTGTGATTAATACAAAATACATATAGGTTACACAATATGTTTCCATTCTCTTTATCTGATACTATGACTCTATCACAAAGTTTTCTTTTTTTTCAAAAAAATGTGTTTATATTACTTATACATGAAACTGGTAAAAAGAATTGTTTTCTATCAGTGATGCCTGAACTTAGATTTCTGTGGAAAATCGGGTAGCTTAAGTGTTTTTATGAGAGAGAGGGTGTAGTGCCTAAGATCCTTCTTGCTTCTTCATTGAAGGTATTGAATATTCTGTATTGGCTTTAAGTTATAATTTCATTTAAGTTATTTCTTGTTATAAAAAAAATTATGTCTCTGGCTGTGATTGTTCAGTTATTAGCACAAACATGATAATCATCAAACTAGAAAATTTCAAGTCACGAACACAGATTGCACATTTGTACCTAATATTTTTTTCACTTAATTTTGCTGTAATGCTTGTTATATGAAGTTATGTACATTTGATTAAATCTTATTGGCCTAGCTTCCGACTATTGCAGGCCAAGAAGAAAGTGGCCTTGCTACTACAAAAACTCAAGAAATATGAACTACCGGAGCTTCCTACCCCTCGGCATGACCCAGAGCTCTTAACACCTGAACAACTTCAGGCATATAAAAAAATTGGATTCAGGAATAAGAACTATGTTCCAGTTGGTGTTCGTGGAGTCTTTGGAGGAGTCGTGCAAAATATGCATCTCCATTGGAAGTTTCATGAGACTGTGCAAGTCTGTTGTGACAACTTCCCCAAGGAAAAAATCAAGGAAATGGCTACAATGCTTGCAAGATTGAGCGGTGGGATTGTGATTAATGTTCACAATGTGAAAACAATCATTATGTTCCGTGGTAGAAACTATCGTCAACCTAAAAATCTGATACCTATTAACACCCTTACAAAGAGGAAGGTAGGTTCACATTGTTATATTCCTTATTGGACTATGCCACTTTCTTCCTGTGTTTAAAAAGAGGTGATGCTTTGCTGCAAGCTCGAGGTGCCAAAGCTTTAACTTCAGAATCATAGCTGTATTTTTTAAGATGCCAATAGTGTTCATTATCATGGAAAATGTAAGGACACTTGCCTGTTTGTTATACATGTATTGGTAAGATAGGTTAGATACTCCCACTCATCCATGTTTACATGACAACCTTTATGAAATATTGCTCTGTTTAGATGTAGGCTTGACTGCTTAAGTTTGCTGGTGCCTTTTTCTTGTAGTTTTAAATCATCATTTTGGTGTCTAGTTATGGTATCTACTATACAAAGAACTTGATGCTAGAGGAGGTAACAAATTTGTTCCTGCTGTTGTATGCAGGCTCTATTCAAGGCCAGATTTGAGCAAGCTCTTGAATCTCAGAAGTTAAACATAAAGAAAATAGAGCAGCAGCTCCGGCGGATGGGAGTAAATCCTGAGGATCCAGCTGCCATGGCCAGCATCCAGAGAGTTGCTTCCACATTCTTCAATGCCATCGACAAGAAAGAGGGAAGCCCTTATGTCTTCAATGAAGGAAAGCAGTCAATAATTGAGCCTACTGAAAGTTTGGAAGAGTCAGAGCCTTCTGTTGATAGTGATCAGGAAGAGCTTGATCGGTTCATTGCTGAGATAGAGGATGCAGCGGATAAAGAATATGAAGCTGAAGAGGCAAAAGAAAAAGAAGAGGTTGGCAGAATCAGATACTGGAATAAAGAAGAATACGGTGGAAGATTCAGAGGATCTGATGCTTATAGAACTGATGAGTATGATGGGGAGGTTAGAGGCTCAAGGGCTTGGCAGACTACTCGTCCTAAGCATCGGGCCACCGATAGTGATGACAAAGAGGATGCTCATTCTGACAACGATGATGATGATGAGTGGCATTCAAGTAATATTGCAGGTGACAGTGATCTTGACAGCAATTCTGAATCTGATGGCCCTAATGAAGCTAGAGGCAGGTTCAAGGGGAGAAGGGTGGGGAGAGAGAGGCAGAATAACATTGGTATGGGTATGGCCCGAGTTCAAGAAAGCTCAAAAAGACATTCTGAAGCTAAATTCAGGAGGAATGTGGCCATAGAAGATTCCGAATCAGAAGGTATGTTTAGTGATGTCGAAAATGCAATGTGGGAGTCTGACGAGGAAGAAAATGATGCAGGGCATTCGAGACGGTTCAACAATAACTACAAGAGCAGCAGCAGCAGCGACGACAATCACGAGTACGCATATCAAATCAAGAGAGACAGAAAGAATGGTATGAGGGGTCAGGAGGGTAAGGCCAATGATTCTTCTCCTCAGTATCATAATAGCTTTGATGCACCAACGAGTGTGAGAGGGAGGGGAGAGAGAATAGGAAGAACTGATTCAGAATCCAAAGATGTAGTTAATGATTCAGAAAAGTGGATGTGGCATTCAGATGCTGAGGAGGAAGCAATAGTATCAAGAACTGATAGAGATAGTAGGAATGAGAGTGGGGATGATGAGGACTACCCCATAAGTCAAAATAGGAATGTGGTTAGAAAAGATGTGCATAAAAGAACACCAAAAGAAGCAGATGAGGCTTGGGACACTGACTAGCCCATTAAATGCAAGACCATAAACTATTATTTGTTGTAGTCTTGAAGATTTTGGGAAGCAGGCTTGAACAAGTAATTGGTGCAAACAATATAATGAGGCCCATTATGGCCCATTCATTCAGATGGTTGCATGCAGCTTCGTCTTGTCTAGTGTCTACAAAAGAAAATTGTTTTTTTTATGGTTTTTTCATTCCAAACAGTACTCGGATGAACTTGGGGGTGAATGAATTGAATTTTAATCAATTGCAATTCAGCCCAAGGCTGTTCGGTCGTGGAAAACGATCTTAGATAAAATTTAGAGTAAAACTATACTCTGATTCAAGATTTGCGTTTTAACACTAGTTCTTAAAAGATCATTTCATACATTTGAATCTCCCAAAGATTTAGAATTATAACACTTTAGTCCTTGAGGTATATTTGGATTGGTGGAGCGATGTAAAGTGGAGTATAGTAGAGCAGGGTGGAATAATTGCTTCGCTCAAATGTTTTGATATTTTTTATTTCATCTCAATCTTCCCATTTTAAAGGGGAAGAATTGATGAAATTGAATGAAATAAAATCTACCCACCTCTACTCTATTCCATTTAAGTTTGGCAAATTTAAACAATGGAGCAATTAAAATTTCATTTTGTTCCGCTTCACTCCACCAATTCAAACATACCCCAAAAATTCAATGCGTATAGTCTTCCAAAAATTTAGTGTTATAATAACACTTCAATGTAAAGGAAAGATGATCAATTGCATATATTTGAGTCCCTTACATATTTGCATTATAGCACTTGAGTTCATTGTTATCATTTTCCTTTGAACCAAAGTGTTATAATGCCAAATATTTGGAGGCCTAAAATGTATGCATCGAACTTTACCGAAGCGTTTATAATTTCAAATTTTTAAAAGAATCGAGTGTGTACAATCAATCTTTCGCGTACTAAAGCATTAAAATATAAACTCTGGGGACTAAAGCATAAAACTACTCTAAAATTTATGTGCAATATTAGAGTTTAGAATTTTGATGTCACTATCTTAGGGAGAATTTTACTTTGATCACCACATACGATAAAAAAAAAAAAAAAAAACTATGCGGAATGACTACATACGATGAAAATTACTTGAGGCCATGAGAAATTCTTAATTAAAAAAGAATCAATTGAAAGTAAAGACGTGGGGTTATATATTTTGTGACAATTGTGCATGGTACGAAACAAAGGGACAATTTCAAGTCACACACGCCAATGACAAGGTAGTGCCGATAGTAGTCAGCTAGGGCAGGTCTTAGACGCTAGTAGAAGAAAATAACAGATGGATGGACGCATTAAATTAAGTGGCAAAATGAACGTAATTGACGCGTCAACGAGCAATTAAGCTTCACTCTTCTGTTTGTTCAACATGCATCCCTTTGCGACTACACAATCAATAAAACCATAATGAAAACGTACTTGTTACACCGATGCAATGCAGTGCTCATGTGCTGCGGATTAGTCTAACCCTACATTTAGAGAATTTTTATTTAGACTAAATACTTGTATCAGAAACCAATCAAAAAGAAAAACTCATATCAGAAATATACAAAGAGACAAATTAATTCTTCAAATATTAAAAATTCAATGTTGGTCTCACATTTCAAAAATTAGATAAATTGATTCTTCATACAAGTTACATTAAAAAAAATATTGTAGAAATTAATTTATCCGTCTTTTTGAAATGTGAGTAACGGATATGAGATTTTCAAAATTTGTCCACAATATATTATGGATAATTTTGAGTAATTAGTCTTTTATTTATATACCATTATAATAAGACATTATATATATATAATTACTTTCACTTAAATATATGTCACGTATATTTTATCTCAATTATGTGTATTTTGATATTCATGTATATTCTCAGGTTAACATGTTATGTCTTATCAACATTTATACTTCATAACTTACAAAAAGTCATTTAATTTATCTGGTCAGCTATAGAAAGTTTATAGTTTCAGAAATTCATGGCACACAATAATGTTAACACTGACATTTAATCAAGTCAACATGGTTTGTCCCACCTGTGTAATCATTTACATTTCCTCGTAATTTGAATTTAATTTCATAATACTTTCGTGGATTGATTATTTCTTTAAATATATGTGTTTGATGAACTCAAAAGGACACGTGTTGATTCAAGCTAATAGTAACATTTTCCTCAAACAATACACTTTTCTACCGCAGAATTTGTGAGGAAGATGGAAAGGAAAAAACTCTCAGCAATTATAATAGAAAAGGATAGTGATATAGTGGTCCACACGTAGGATGGTTAATGGCCATCGACTCATTCACTAAGATGAAAATGCAAAATCATGACAGGGTCTGACACACAGATTAAGATAGGAGGTGACTTTGCAATAACTCTTTTGGGTCTACCATAATCAACTTGGGCGGTGGAAAATATACCAAGTCAATGTTCTCATTGTTAATGTTACTTAAAAAAATTTATATCATTTGTTCGTTAGTTAAACACAATTATTGCGAAGCTTATAAGGTATCCACTCATTTGTCACAAATAAGATAGTAACAATTAATCAAGAAAAGGGGATGAACCATTGAAACCATGAAGCATTGTTTCCGCTGATATCAAGAACAATTTTATCAAAGATAAGAATAATTTTGTCAATTTTAAGGTATCCATTCACGTGGCACAAAATAATCATTTTAGAATGCAATAATTAAATTCAAATAGAACGTTTTGCCTTTTGCATGGTACAAAAGACGGGCCGTTATTTATTTACCAGGCAAAATATATTGATTTCTTAATAGACAACATTTAGGGTCAGGGATGATCTTATTTACAATTGAATAACTATATCTATATTTGGATATTGATTTTTCTGCATGGGTAGCATTTTATTTTGATGTTTTTCAAGAAATAATATATCAAATGCGACACTTTTTTGGTTGATTTTTTATTTTCTGAATTGAGTTTCTGAAGACGAATCCAGAATAATTAGTCAGTTCAACCACCATGCCCATGTCTGTATGGCTATCTCCAAATAAAAGTGAGTTTTTTGTGGTTCTGACTTTATCCTATTATTGCTGTGGTTCCTCATGACTGTGGTGGTTGGACGATGAGATGTTTTAATTCGCTTATGGTGGAGGGCTTTTGTTGATGAGTCAATTTCTTTGTGAATTAACTAATTAAATTTACTCATTAGACTTAAAAGGTAAATAATGTTTCCTTAGCAATTGCTCACTCAATTCTAAGTGGGGATAATGATTAAGTAAACATTTTCCTAAAGGGGAAATTTTAAAGTAAGAATATTGTAGATTGAATTGAAAGTGGCGAAAAATATATACCATGAAATAAAATTAGAGAACTTGTCAGTGTTTTATATTTCAACCAAGAATATAATGTCAAATGTGCGACTTTTGATTATTATAAGAATTGAAAAATTTTAAGGACATAATAATTATAATTAGATGTCTTTGTAAATATTTTTACACTAGTGAATATCAAAATTAAATTCATAAAATCATTCACAAACCTCATTCTAGTAAAGTTCTTGAGCAAACTATAGTGACAAAAATCAAAATTCTAAATACTTTTAGTAGGAAGAAGGTAAGTCTTAATACTAATCAATTAGACTTTTAGATGTCTGTCATCTTCAAATTTAATAATAAGTTACTCTAGAGACTTAATTACAAAAACTTCTACAATATAAAAATTAAATTAAGAACTTTTAAACCATACCAATATAATTAAACTAAATAAAAATATAATTAAATCTTAAACTGACATTTCTTGGATCTGACATAAAATCTGAACCTGATTTACCCCTCTCTATACCAAGTCCTCCGACTTCTTCGCCACAAATAAAGCAAAATTGTTTTTCTTTTAATGAAAGAAGGGACAGTTTCTATCATAACTTTTTTAGTAAATAGCTCAAGTAGTCTCTTAAAAAAAATTTACAAGTCTATTTAATCTATCAAAAACTAAAACTAAATTCGTAATCTCTTAAGATTTTAACAATATGACACATTAGTCTCTGTTGTGTATTTGATTCTTTAAACACTAATAGAATTGCACATTGACTTGTTAATAAAATGCTAAGTAATGTGTATGTCATCTGAAGTATAATGAAATTTAAAATGACCTATTTTGGTGGTTGAAATTCCAAAATGATTTATTTAAAAATCTATCTATTATAAGTCATAAAATAACTCATTTTGTATAATTTCGGACATCAAAATGAATGCAATATGTTTCAAAACAATATCATTTTGCTTGCATATAACGTTTTAATGACATGTCATCTTTGTACTGTGCCATGTATATAAGTCCACTAATGAACAACTAACAGAAGAACTAATGTGTCAATCATTTTTAATTTTGAGAGATTATGAAATTAATTTATTTTCTTGGAACGAAATAGTTCGACGCAAAATCTTGACGAAGCAAATAGGATGTTCACTTTAACTTTTTCTTTGTTTTCGGCCATTAAAACCGAGTCGGTTTATGCCATATGGTAACCCTCATTTTAATGAGTGGATTGAACAAAAATATACAATGATAAAAAAAAGATGGTGATCACGGTGGAGCATAAATAGACCCATTATTATCCTCCTAGTTTTAGGATACAATTTACATTTCAAGATAAGTCAAGGTTGTAAACAAGCTGTGGCCTTTAATGTTTTATCAATAAAAGTTTATGGCTAAGTGTACTCTCACATGTACAATTTTTTTTTAAGGTGAGGATATTCATTGTTAAAAATAGTAACTAATTTCCTTAAGACGTGGATCTAACTTTTAGCCACAAATCCTTCAACATACATATCACTGGAAATCAAATCTCTGACAAAATGTTTGGACAACCCAACCAATTACCAATTGTGCTAGGTCTTATAATTTCCATGTACAAATTTAATTTTTGCAATATGGAAAGGCTGATGGCTATGTCCAAAAAAAAAATTGAAAGGTGCTCAAGATGCCAGAATGACAAATTGTGAAACATCGATTGCATTCCAAAGGCAGAAACAAGTGTGGTTTACAAAATTGCTATTGCTTGATAGAGTTAAACCCTTTGTTGTTGGCTAAGATAAGAGACCCTTTACTAGTAGAAATGTCTTCCTTTGTATTTCTAAAAAATTTTAAAAAAAGATCAGATAAAGTTTCTCACTTATTGTACACAAACAACCCCCAAAAAAAAAAATGCAATAAAGGCCAAGCGCTAAATAGAAAATCATTGCATGCTCTCCCAAGAAACATTGATGTGCTATCTCCTGAAAACCATGTTAAGGAAAATTACTGGTTTATTTATTTAGCAGTATGATTCACACAAGACATAGGAAAACACTAAAGGGTAAGAGTCAAGAAGACAATGGAGTTGATCATTGAATAATGAGAAAACTTAGTGGGAATCTAAAATTTTAAGACGTGCTCTAGTCTTGTGTGGTGGGGACACAACTACATCCTCAACACAAAGGGTTGATCAAGGAACTTTCCGTGTGGCAGAAGAGCCACTTCTTTGCAAATGAAAAGAACATGTCAATTTCCATGGAAAAGATGTAGCTATTGGCACAACTCAACCCAAGTCAATACTCAGTCCACTATGTAATACACAAGGGCCATTTGTTTAAAAAGAAGGAAAAAGACAACCTTACCCTGAAAAGATCAATGCTGAAAATCATGTGGAGGATGGGGAAAAACAATTTTCTATGATATCACAAAATGTTTTCATGGTTATAACCACTAAAAAAAACAATACCAAAACAAAAACAAAACCAAAAAATGGAAATTCTGTTGTATCACAAATGCTTTTGGTGCCTTATCCATTGATCATTGGGTGAATTTGAATGCATAATGATAGGGGTTAAACAAAAAAATGACTGTAAAATACTAAAATTTAATGAATAAAAGTCAGGGCCACTAAGGTGCAACATACCATGCTCTACTGATAGTTGTATCAATTGTTAGTTGATGCTGAAAAATTAAACAGTCAATGAACTTCTGAACAACCAAAGTGGTTAGAATATGTGTATAACTCAGTACAAGAAATCCAAATTCCCTTGAGAAAAAGGCTGGTATTGTCTTGCTACTATTTTAAACAAGTTTTGTCTCATGAATCTCCTAAGTACAAAAGCTGGGAAAGGCTATAACACTATTTCCCTCACAACAAGCTCTCACATGCTTCCATTTCAAATTCCAAGATCCCAGAAGCCTCTTTCCAATATCCCTCCAAAGAATGGCCTCAATTTGCTTGGCATAAAGGTGTATTTACCTGGACCACACCTCAGCCACATATCATGCAATGCTGCTCCTTTGGTATTGTACAGGATAACAATGTTCAACCTTAAAGGAAACATCTCATATTCAAACTCAGCCACTTTCTCTTTTGCAGTTACCAGGCAATAGATACTTGAATTTATCTGCATTATTCAACAAATATGATGGAAGATGTACTGCTGAAAAAGAATGAGGAATAGGTCCCAACTTCCCAATAATCTCCTTAAATGTATATTCTTCAGGGAGCATGTCAAACAGGTCAGATCCTTTGCATATCACTTTTTGAATCCTGTTATGGTTCAAATAATGAGGGAACCTAACCCGATCATTATGGCTGTATGCTTTCATCTTAAATATGAATTCACTTATATGACGGAAACAGAAGCTACAATGCCAGCCAGCATCGGCTAACAGGACATCAGCCTGCCTATAGTGTGCATAATGTGTCTTGCCAGTCTGGTATCGATGAACTGAGGCTCTCCAACTTTTGTCATCTAGAAAGAACTCGAAAGAGTACAAATAGTTCCTCATTTGAAGATGAAGAACAGGAGGGATTTCATCACACCACCTCAAGAGATTAATTGTGTGGGCACTAGGAATCTCATCAACATCTGACATGATCAAGAGATCATCATCTTCTATTCCCGCTATCTTCAGAAGCTGGTCCAGCGCAACTCTTTGATACGCCTCTTCGACGAAAGGATTTTCTCCTTTCTTAAATCTTCCTCCAATCATCCCATATGTGAGTCGGACTCAACAAACTTGAAATTGTTCCTATTGCTTGCAAAAACCAATGGTTTAGGCAATCCTGTGAATGTTGAGTTTGACTCAAGGATTACATAATGTGTCACGTACGGATATATTTCCTTCCAACGAATAGTAAGCATGTCAACTTCGTTGCTAAACAAAACCGCATCATAAACTCGCCTTGGGACTCACGAATTCCCCAGCCATGAAGTCTGCATAAAGTCTCCATCGATACATTCTCATGATAATAGTGAGGAATTTCATGGAAAGGCTTTGGGGGAGATTCCCAGAGCGGCCTCAAAAAATAGGATATTTTCTGCCCATGCAAATAGAGAAAGAAGATACTCACCGGGACAACCACAAACAAAAATATGTAAGTCTTGAAGTCCAATCCTCTTAGAATACACCGGAGTCTTGACAAGCTCATTGCTGCTCGAGTCCCCTGCTTCATTGAAAAAGAGAAAAAAAAAATTCCTAAGCTACATGGATAATTCAACGATAAAAAACTTCACAAGCTTATTAACTGCACAAAGAGTATTAACTACTTAGCAGTAACAGTCCATCCCTCACAAAGATACCACATGGCGATAGTTCAAAAACCACAACATGGTATTAATTCATCTTCTCATGAAAATATGAATTGGGAAATCCCAGAAAAATATCTTAAATTACCACAATTCAAAAATGGACAGAATTCTTCCTTTCCTAAGCAAAGAGAAACCAAACGAAGTGGCAAGTATAGGAGGTTCAGTAAGAGACAGAGATTGTGAAAGAAGCAAACATTCAAAGCCGAAGTCCATTATTCAAATACTTACCTACAAAACCTACAACCTACAAACTTCAGAGGTTCAAAACCCGGAAAACCACAGAAAAACTAAGCACGAAAAAAGGTTAAAACAAAGGCATGCACAAGTTAAAGCAGGATGAGAAGATTATTATTTACTTTTAAATCCGTCCAAAAAAAAAGAAAATCCCCATCATAAAACACCCTCAGAGAAAGCATTGAAAAGCAAACAACACAATTAAGTTGGACTGAGAAGGAATAAACTTTAAAGAGAGTGAACAAAAATAATCAAAAAATGGAAGAGATGAAGAAACCCAATACATTGCAAGTTCCCATTTTCGCATACACATAAACCAAAAAAAAAAAATAGAGTGAAATCAGACACAGAAGAAAAAAAAAATCCAATTGAGGAAAAAACATAAAGAAGAAAAGAAAAGAGAGAGAACCTGGGCACCAATATCCCGCAGAAATCATCAGTCTTCTTGGAATTGTAGTACTCCTCAGACTCAGACATGCTGAACAACAACAATAACGAACTCTGATTGTACTATGAAGTGTGATTATGAAGCAGTGATGAGTGAGAAGATCAACCCACAGAACCAAAATTGCAGTGAAAAACCTTCTAAAAAGCTAAACAACAACCTTTGATTTGAGGGCTTAGAGATCTGTGTGTGTCTGCATCTCTCTCTCTCTCTCTCTCTCTCTCTGTAGTCGTGTGTTCCCCAGCCTTCGTCTTGTTGCGTCAATTATAGCCGTTTTCTTCCTCTTCTTCTTCTTCCTCTTTAGCCGAACACCTCTTCCAAGAATTGGAGGAAGGGGATATATTTATGTATATTTTAGGAGTTGGGTAATTATAAAACAAGATCTTTCGTCTTATCAGTGTTTTTGAAGTATCAATTGAAAGGATTTTCTTCTAGTGAGAAATACTTCCTTGTTCCCGGAAGAAGAGATTTCTTCCTCCATGGAGTATTTCAACCCTTGACTTTGGTTTAGAGAAGGAGAGAAAAGGATGACGGACAAGATCAACGGTTAGAATTGTGTCTTGGAGTAAAAGAACATTTACTCTGGGAGGACAGAAGAATTTTTCTTTACTAGTGCCATATTACACTGGTTAAGAATTAAAAAGGAGTAAATAATTTATGTAATCTATTAAAAAAAATTTATAAGATTATTTAGTCCTTTAAAAATTGAAATTAAATTTATGGTTAGAAAGATTTTAATAATGGACATATTAGTCTTTTGTATGTGTTTAATTCTTTAAGCACTAATAGAATTGAACTGATTTGCTATCATAATATTAAGTGATACATATGTCATTTTAATTGGAATAGAGTTTAAAATGACTTATTTTTGTGATTAAAATTCACAAAATCAGTAATTAAATTTATTATAAGTCATAACATAACTTATTTTATACAATTATAGAAACCAAAATAAGTTTGATATGTTAAAAGCTTCATTTTAGTTTAACGTTTTAATGGACGTTATTATTGTAATGTGCCACATGTAAATCTCCTAATGAAGAACAAATGAGAACTAATATGTCCATCATTTTCAATTTTAGGATCACAAAATTAATTTATTTCTTAAACGATGAAATAGTCAACACAAAAATCTTGAAAGGCCAAATAAGATGTTCACTTCTAAAAAAAAAAGCCAAATTTTCTATTAAAAAAGTGTGATTTCTAAATTGTAAAGTGTGAAATCTATTAAAAAAATTTATAAAATTACTTACTTTGGAATCCTTAATCCCCAATTAACGAATAAAAAAGGAAACTTTTGTTATGGGAAGAAATTTTTTATATTTTTAATATATAAAATGATTTAATTTTGATATATTATTAATAGTATAAAAAATCTTTATACAATTATGAATTATCTAATTATAGGGTTAACTTTCACTCAATTACTTAACAATTCATACAAATATAGATATTTAATTGGATTTGGGTAGTTTATGATAATATAATAGGTTCAAACCTCATTTCTAGTATATAAAAAAAGAATAGATACATTTAATTGGATGATAATGTAAAATTCTTTTACACTATCAATGCTCTGTGTTCATAACCTCGTCTAGCCTAAAACTTATTGGGTTAGACTGGAGTTTAAAATTTAACCCAATGCACATAACTTGACTTGGGTTGGCATGACCAAAAATTCAAATAATTTATTTTAAGATATATTTTTTTATAATAATTAGTGAAAAATTATAATATTTTATTATTCAATTGATATATTTTATATAACTTGATCAAATTTTAGTATTTATATGGTTTGTTTTGAAACATACACTATAAAATATCTCTTAAATTTTATTTCTTACTTATAAAATTTCATAATTTTACCTGTATAATGTTCAACTCTTGATATATTATTTGAAGGTTATGTTGACCTAACCCAATCACTAATTGGATCATTATTAGATTCGGTTCATATTTCAAAAATTAACACGATCTAAAAAAGATGGATTCGAGTTTGATTCAACCATATCCAACGCATTCTTTATATCTCCATAATCAGTGCATCTGACTTAAACTTTATATGAAATTCATTGAAATTTAAAAACCATTCTTTCCCTTAATCATAGGGCACCAATAAAAAAACCTATTAAACAAAGGTCTTATTTTTGTATAATTTAATTTTAATGTATTTATTGGTATAAAATTTGGATAGTCATCTAATCAAATTTCCTCATACACATGACTATTGAAGAAATACATATGATAGTGAAACATATTTGCCAATTTTGTAATATTTAATTGGATCATTATATAAAAATATTTTATATTATAAATGTATCAAAGTTAAACATTAATTTTATTAAATTAATTCAAGGATTTAATTTTAATATTTTGATATTTTAAAGTTTTTATACTATTAGTTATATATATTTTATGAAATGTGTAAAATTAAATATTTGTTAATATCATGACAATATATAGTTAAATATTTATATAAAATATTTTATACTAATACAATATTAGAATTGAATATTTTTCATAAATAACAGTTTTAGAGTTAAATAAATTCCAATTAGTTTGATTTCCATAGGTCAACCTACTAATAAAGCTCTTTTAATGATGATATATTATATATTTTTATTTTAAACAGCAACACATTTAATTATAGTTTTTTATTTAAATTTATGAGATTAATTTTAATAAATTGGAAATGTACTTGTTTTGCATTAGACTAATTTGGATGATCTTTTGCAAAAAAAGTTTTTTAAAAGTCCGTTTTTTAAAAAATCATTTAAAAAATCCTTTGATATAAAATTAACTTATATTTAGATGTAATATTAAAAAAATCATCTTTTAGTTTCTAACATGTTTTTATACATATAAAAAAAATATTTTCTGAAAGATTCAAATTGTAACTTGAAAAAAAAAACTTTTTTCTAGCTAGTGACTATGCTTTTACTAACAAGTTTTAATCAAGCATATCAAAAAAACATTAAAAGTACTTTTTCAACAAAAATTATCTTTTTATCAAAATAATGATGCACGTAGCCAATTATCATCCAATCCTTTGTTATTATGTATGAGACTTTTGAAGTAATTGGCAGAAAAGCATACTTGTTTTATCGTGTATTGTATATTGGCTATCGATTTCTCAAAATTTGACATATCGTAACATTCTATAACGAATATCCCATATATATATATATATATATATGGGAAAAGATTTTTGTGTTCCTTGTCCCACGTATACAAGTCCCTCGGGTTCATTAAGGTCTTTGATTTCTGAGAGAACTAGGTTAGGAAATTCAGCTGTACTTGAAAAAAAAATTGCAGTTGTTGACAGTGGACAGAAAATATTTTCTTTAAATATTGCTCATAATAAAACTTGGTGGAGTTCAAGGAACGGCTCTTCAGTCTTCCCTCTTCGTTGTTTGCATCGTTTTCTATCCACTGTCAACAACTGCAATTTTTTTTTTTCAAGTACAGCTGAATTTCCTAACCTAGTTCTCTCAGAAATCAAAGACCTTAATGAACCTGAGGGACTTGTATACGTGGGACAAGGAACACAAAAATCTTTTCCATATTATATATATATATATGTTAATTGTTAACTTCTAGATAAATAAATAAATCATATTATTTTCATAAAAAATCATATCATCTTATTTTATCCATTAATTATTATAATTTATGTTAAAAATTTTAGTTATATTTTTTAGCTATATAGTATTACTAATATTTAAATAGTTCCATAATATTTTCCTTAATTACCACTAGTTTTTAATTTTCATCAGACATTTGTACTTGCATTGTTTTGAGAAAAAAAATCTTGAGTTATGCTACCTGAATTTTTTTCATTCAGAAATAGTGTCACATCCAATTGGCATATATTTGACAAGTTAGGAGTGATTTAACAAAAATTATGGGTAATTAAAAAATAAAAAATTTACCTATTAATTACATGTTTATACATAGTTTTGAAAATTAATTTCTCACATTTTCTAATAATAAGCAAACATTTTCCAAAAATCTTATGGCGATTGGAACACTGCTGGATAGTAGAGAGAACAGGAAATATCTAGTCAAATTCGATTCCACAAGGTTGTCTTTTTGGTGATCCCAATAATCTAATCATTGGTTTGTGGTCCAACTTCAAAGTTTTAATGTTTGTTTAAAATATACTCCTTCCGTTTAAAATATTTATTGATTTAGAATAAATATAGATATTACAAAAATAATAAATGATATTGATAATTGAATAAAAAATAATAAATAGAGTAATATGTCCCTACATATTAATTAATATAGTATAATATTCAAGGCTAATATTAAAATGAAATGCTTTAAAAATATGAAACTATTAACTAGGAATAGTATTGAAATAACAAAATTAATGCTTTATTAAAATATGAAATTGACAAATATTCTGAAAGGGACAGAGTATTTAAAAATTAATTTTAAATACATTATAAATATACTTTTTACTCTGTTAATATTATTTTAAAGTAATTAAAAAGTAAAAATGAATTAATCAGATTATGTATAAAAATATTCTAACCATATATTAACAGCTTTTAAAAATAATCATTAAAGGTCTAATATAATTATTATCTTGTAGATATTTATTACCTGTTACAGTAATTATATATTGAATTTTATTAATAATTCTAAGATTATTTGATTGAGAGGAAATTATTATTTTTATTAATTTAAGAGAAAATGAAAAATTAACTAAGAATACAAATGTATCAAAATTAAAATGAAACAGCAAAAAAAAAAAAAAAAAATCTCTTGACGGAAAATTTGATCAGCAATTACATAGACAGCAACATTTCATCGAGAAATACAGTTAAAAAATGTGTTCCTTGAAAAATACTCAAATATTATATCCAGATAAATTTTCAAAACTTATGTATGATCCTTTGGTCTTTTCATTATAATTAACGGTTAGATCGTTAAGGATTGGATAAGGAATAATGCAAATACACTATTAAATTTAAGAAAATTACACTGAATTTTCTTGAAATTTAGTACAATTATACTTGATGTTCTCTTATTTTATGAAATTATCATTAAAAACCTCTAAGGTTCAATAAAATTAAATGATCTCTACAAACACTGGTTTATTAATTTAAATGATAAAAAAAAGATAATTTTTGACATGTACTAACAATGATAACACTGATATATTGACACTCTCAACCAATCATATGTTTTTATTTGTAAGACTTTCTAGTTAGTGAATGGTAGAATCAAATATTTTTACTGATATAATAATACACGATTAAATGTTTATGTAAATTTATTTTATACCAACAACATATTCAAATTAAATTATATAATTATAATACTTTGACAATATTTAACATATTACTTGAATAAAATTCATTTTACCACATAGTGATATATGAAACTTATAATTATAACTTAGGATAAAACAATGGTATTTTAGTCAATATATATGCCAAATTAAATATTATCAAAATATTATAATTTTATCATTAATAATCATATATATGTCATGTATTATTTTTTTATCAATTAAATTAATAAATTAATATCTATATAAGAGATCAGTATAATTTTATAAAATAATGGGATAACACATATAATTACACTAAATCTAACGGATCTCAAGTGTAATTTACTCTATATCTAACAATACGTTTTTGGTTCAAATCTCTACTGATTGCAAGCGGCATCATTCACTAGATACCACCCGACCCAAGGCCGAGCTATAGGGAGAGGTTTTTTTCTAATGATTATCTCAACTTAATTGATTCTTAATACTTTTTATGACTAACTCATATATATATATATATATATATATCAGCGTCAAAAATGAAATTTTGGATATTTGACCAATTACATATATGAGGGCTTACTTACAACGAGCATTTCATACATATTGCAATACTTTTGTTGGTTTTATGGACATAAAAATTAAAACCATGTGCCTGACTTTAAATTCATCTATATTTAAGTCTTTTGCTTGTACTTAAATAACTTAATCTGATAAGGACTTATATAAATAGTTATATGTATTTTAAATACCGATTAATTTTATTTAAACTGATATATGTGATTTGAAAATCAGCTTTCACGTATATTTTTAGAGAGTTTAATTTTAACACACTAATAATATAAAACTAATTTATTTATACTGTTATCCAATCAAATAATTCAATTTGCATAGCTTTTTAAATAATAAATGTGATACTTAACCATTTTTATTGACTTAATAATATATAATTAAATAACTGTGTAAAAAAATATGGTATCAATGTATAAAAATTAGACTCTTTTTAAAATAATAATCTTAATCATATATTAATCTTTGACTTGGCTTTTTCCGATTCGTTTTATGGAACAACTGAACAAGGAAATTTGAATATTGGCGCTACTTTCGTGAAGTTATGTATCCCCTTGCGTAGGTGTGTGGCAAAACAATGGAAGGTTTAACAATTAAGCTCTCATCCTTAAAGAGCGACCAAATAATTCAGTGCATATATAACTTAAGAAAATAATAATATATCTACGAGTTGGGGGGCTTCAAACTCTTAAACTCCAGAGGTAGGGGGCACGCATGGAATTGAGAATATAATATTGAATTTAATCAATTTTGACCATTAAATTACATTATATTATAGAGAAATTCTTAGACTTTTAGGCAAGGTAAAATATTTGCTCTACTCTATTTATTAATTGAAAAATCAACTATTGTATTAAAAATGTAAGAAAAATATATGACACCCAAAAATAAATATGTCAATTAATATAGATCAGGGTAATTATTTTCTTTTACTCTTGGACATCTACGTATTTCTTGTATTATATTAATAGAAAAATATTTTATTTTTATACAAAATTAATAAAAATATAAGCACGTCAAATCTTAAGTCGATTTCAACATTTGCAAAAAATCATGAATTCATAACCTTTAGAGATGATAATAGATAATAGAAAATAGATAATAGATAACAGATGGAGAGGAAAAAGGAATATATGGACGAGTAGAGTGCAGGCGAGCCACTCCAAAAGTGCTTCAATCGCATCAAGCTCGTCATGTATTATGTTGATTTTAACATTTACAAAAGTCATGAATTCTTATCTTCTTAGAGATGGTAATTTATAGATGGAGAGGGAAAAGGAATATGTGGACAAGGCGAGTGCAGGCGAGCCACTCCAAAAGTGGTTTAATCGCATCATGAGTGAGGTTTGTTCGTAGCTTCCTAGAAAGTTCAGTTTGCATCATATGTCAAAGCTTGTCGTTTTTTCGATTAACACGGAACTCCACAAAGCATATTCTCCATAGAATATCGAAGCTCCTTTCCTTTCCTATTTTGTGAAGATTTGGGATGAATCCCCACCATCATGATGATCTTAATTATTAGGCAAAGCTAAGCAAGCATCAAGCTGTGTTGGAGCTATTATCATCTTTTAACATAAGTGGCTTGAATTTTTTTTTTTTTTGTAAACATATCCTAAAATGTGTACATTGTATAAAGAATGTGAGAGATATTTACAAAATTTTATATTAGAGGAAAACTAACGGTGTCTTTTCAATCAAAGAGCGGTTAATGGCGGTTAGTGTGAGAAGAGTTGCTTCTATTCATGGGAACTCTTCATTCATTGCAAGATTGTTTGTAAATATATGACGATCAAATTGCAAATTTACACACAATTTCCATATCATATTCAAACTCATCTCCATTCTTCTTTATGTGCAAAAAGAATAATAGAGAATATCATTCTTGCGAATTATCATTGGTGTTGTTGCTTGATTGTATGAGTGCAAACCAAATCAAATGTTCTTCATTGTATCCTGCAGGAAATTCGTCCCTAACCCATTTGCAGCCATAAATTTTGGGTTTGGTGGGGACGATTTGAGGCTAAAGGAAAGTGAATCTACATATGCCTTAGAGATTTTATGCATTTTCTTCTTCTTTTGTTAACAGATTTTGGGACTACCATTCATCTCAACAGACATTTTATCATCATATTCTTTCTAAAATAGTATCATATATCTATATTTAAAAAGGAATACTATAAAAAATTCTTACATATCCTTATATTGAAAGCCTAAAATCACTTTACTTCCTTTTATTTCTCTATCTACAATCAAATTTAAATTTTAAAATTCTGTAATTACCTATTTATATTCAAAAAGTCTGGATTTTTTTTTAAATCACTCAATTTCACTACTAGGAAGCGCGGATTCCTTACTCAGATGTTTTCGGATATTGACGGTCACGGAGACATCAATTTTCACGTTGATGAGTATTACGACGGTAAAATAAAACCTGATTATTCGACTCATGTATTGACGGGTAATAAAATAATTAGTAGTCGGTAGAATTATATGGAAAGGCGTAGGGAGCCAAGAGATATATTTTTACCGACAGCTTTTTTTTTTTACGACGGAATATTTAATAAATAAAATATATTTGTACGATATTACCGACGGTTTATTTTATTTTATTACTATTGGTTATTACCGACTATTAACTCGTCTAATGACTATTTAAATATTTTTTTAATTTCCTTATTTATAAATAATAAATAGTTAAAAAATATATTTTATAACTATTTATTATTTATTTCTTCATTTATATAATAACCTAATTATCAATCAAATTGATATTAAATAAGGAAAATAATAAAATGAATAAATTAAACTGAATAAATATCATAATAAATTATAACAATAAAATATAAACAAATTACAATAAATGTAAAAAATATCCCGAAGTAGAAATGACAAAGCTAGATAAAAACTAGCTAAAGTCCTGGGCAGGATCGTCCCATCGGCTGCATCATCATCTGCACCATCATCGTCATCCGTCCGTTTATCGAGTAGCCCTCAGAGATGGAGGGAAGTGGGATATGTAGGAGCGTCTTCCAAGCTGGAGGATCCTAAAGCCTGCATGTCCTGAAGAATGTCATAACATCTCCAGGATCTTCTGCCACATCTTCTGGAGCTAGCTTTCGCCTTCTTTGCTTTCTCTTGCTCATTCTTTGCGTTCCTCCTGCGCGCTTCCAGGAGAGCTTAAGCTCTTGGATCTCTCAGCTCCTCCTCCAGGCAGCTCGCCCGCCTGCTCTTGGAGCTCCTGAAGGAGCTGTGCCTGCTCCTGCTCCTGAGATCAACTGGGCCTCCGCTGCTCATGGTTGAGGGCATGGACACGCTCCCTCAAGGCATCATCCCAAGCAGCTGACCCAGTGGTAGAGGATAGGGACATACTATCAAGATGGTACCCCATCCCATATATACGGCCCTTGTGGGCCGCCAACTCCTTGGGCCCACACATCCTCCTCATTAGGAGGAGGAAATGGGAGCATTTGGCCCAGCCAGCCATTTGGGTTCTGGGTTTGGGCATGCTCCTAAGTGTCTGTAGCGCTGTAAAGGAAAAAAGAAAAAACAAGTTATAAGTAATGATTATGACATAAATGAAAATAATAATAGAAATTAAGTAAAGATATGTCTAAATTCAAACTTACATAGGTCGCCTTGAGCTAGACCTACCCAGACTCTCCAGGCTTGCCCCCAGCTCACCCTTCGGTGTGAGTCTCCAAAGCTCGCCCTGTTTGAGGGAGGTTAACTCCCTTGCTTGCATAAATAAGCACAATAAAGTCATCAAAATATAGTATTTGTCACAATTCAAATATAATAAATGTTATTATAAAATGTAGAAAGGGTAAAGAATTGCCAAGCGCTTCTGGGTCCCCCTAGGTGCTCGACCCACTCATGTGCAGCGACCCGCCTTTTGCGAGGCTCGGTTTGTCTTTCCCTTGCCCGACCTATCCTTGAAGGTCGATTGTGCCCAGTGGCGCTGGAACTCAGCCAGGGTGGCGTCATTCACCACGAGCTGTTCATGTGTCCCTTATGGACATCATGAAAAATATCTCGCATTCACTTGGAGGACCTAATCCTACAAGCCCTCTTCACCGCGGGCTCGTGCTTGGGGTCAATGTAGAATGTTTTCTACATAAACAAATTCATAACACATTAGTGATTGTATATCAAGCATATAATTAAATAATGTAAACAAATATTTTAACAAAAGCGAAACAATCATATAATTACCTTTCACTCTTTCCACCACGACTCCTTAACATTAGCAAGGATGTCAATCCATGTGGGCCACAATGGTTATACCGACTCTATATAACCTCCGTGATCCTATGGTGATCCGCAAATAGGAGAAAACTATTACATAAATAATAAAAAACCAGTCAAAATTACTCAAATTTCATAAGCAATGTAAAATTAAAATGTAATAACAAATATGTTTCAACTTACCTGTCTTTACGTCAGCCTAATCTGCAGAGCGGCCATCAGGCCAAGTGGCCTGCCATACCGAGGCTTCCCATCGTGTCCGTGCCTGTGACCATCGAGGAAGGAGGAGTCTGGTCAGATGCGGGCTGGAGTCGAGGCAATGATAGGGCTAGGGGCAGTGGTAGGGCTAATCGGAATGCGAGTGGGCTTGAAGTGTGAATATGGGAAGAGTGGGCAGGCATACCAGTGGGCATCATCCGAAAGCTTGGGGTGCTAATGGTCGGGCTGAGGTAGAGGTGGTGGAAGGGATGGTGGCTGAGGTGGTGGGAGGGTGATGGCTGAGGTGGTGGAGGTGGTGGGAGGGGCGGTGGCTGAGGTGGTGGGAGGGGTGGTGACTACGGTGGTGGTACGAGCAGTGGCTGAGGTGGTGGGTACACCAACCTTCCAAGGTCTGCCTCTACCAGCCATCCTGAAACAATTAAAAAATAATCCACAACAAAACATTAATTAAATCAGTAAATTTCAAATAATTGCATATAATATTGAACACCTTAGTTAATCTGAAAGTGTAGGATTTTCATCATCACTCTGTTGTTGATCACTAAGTGACTCATCAGCAATACTATCACTTGTTTCATCTTCGTGATTTTTGATTGGGTGGTTACTTGTGCATTCAATTAAGTCAACTTCCTCAGTAGTCAATGGAAGGGGGTTTTCAGGGTTGTCTACATCGAGTACTACCCTTGAAGGATGTGTATCATCTACTTGATGCGCATCTTCAAGTATCTTCCTCTATTTCAATCAGAACTACTTCCAGTTTCACACATACCCACTTGGTTCCATGGGTTAACTACCTCCCCATGCTCGGTCCAAATCCAATAGTCAGGCATGAATCCCCACTTATACAAATGAACCCTTATTGTATCGTCATTCAGATACTTCCTATATTTGCACCTATTACATGGACATCTAACTTTTGCTTCATTAATGAACTGTTGTGTTTTACATGTCACACTCATAAATTCTTCAACACCATTATAAAAGTCTAACTTAATCCCCCTCTATTAGGATGCAATCTATCATACATCCATGATCAATTTAAAAGTAACATTGCGCTTGTGATTAACTCTAGACTCTACAATTTTGTAAAGATAGAAAATTATTATTTTCAAAAACAAATTCAATTGCTATTTAAATTTTAAATCCAACTACTTTAATCTTCTTCTCTCAATAAATATTCTGAAAATTTTTTTGACAGCATCTCTTTACATTAAGAGTTTCTATTATCATATATTTCTTTTGATTGGATTTTAAGTTTTTTTAAACATAGTTACTTTTATTTAATCTGTTACTCATACAAAAAAATTAACAAAATTTTGACACCATCTCCCTTAAATTATGAGCTTCCATCGTTACATATTTTATTCAATACAATAATTATAAATATTATTATAAAGATCATCGGAGAATAAATATGGTGAAACGTAATTTGAGCCTTATGGCTATGGTTGTATTGACTTGAAATATATGGGTGGAAGAAATTTACAAAGCATTATCGTTTGGGACATGAATATTTATTATTTTTTAAATCTGAAGGATGTTTTTATTTTAAAGCCAGAGTATATAACCATATTACTTCAGAGACGGATTATTCAAGATATGACGAAGACATTATCCAAGATTGTGAAGTTGGCAATGATCACATGAAAGGCATGTACCACCTGAGGATAATGTACATTTGTTTAAGGTGCATCGCAACTTTCAAGAAATGTACATCATACTCAGATGCTACAGGCATTTCACGTCATCATTACCAACTTCACAATCTTAGATAGTGTCTTAGATCTTGAATAAGTCATTTCTGAAGTAATATGGTTATACACTATGACTTTAAAATAGAAGTCTCCTTCATATTTAAAAAATAACAAATATTCATGTCCCAAACAAGAACGCTTTGTAAATTTCTTCCACCCATATATTTCAGTCAATACAACCATTGCTAATCAAAATTTTTTTACGGATCCAAATTACTACTTTAAAACACATTGAATTAATTTTCTTTTTTTTTTAAATACAGTTATTTTTAATCTTTTTTTTAATCTTATTTCTCTACGCACAATTGTTTTTAAACTTTTATTGCTAAAACAAAATTTAATAAAATTTCTATAGTACCTCTCCTTAAAATAAGAGCTTCCATCAGCAGACATTTCTTTTAATTAGTCTTTAAGTTTTTTTTAATACCATTAATTTTAATCTTTTATCCTTAAAAATATTTTAACAAACTTTTAACATTCCCCTTAAAGTAGAAGCTTCTGTCATTTGATATTCAGTCAATTCAACAATTATAGATATTATTATAAAAATCAATAATAGAATAGGAACAGTTAAACAGTTACATGTTAATAATTACATACAATTCAAATAATCCTAAAAATCATTCTATTGTGCATCCCCTTATAACTCCACAACACGCATCCTGCAATCTCCGTAAACACAAAGAATCCCACAACAAATAAATCAAACAAGTCGGGAAGGACCTCTACACCTTCTTCCATGCAATCCCTATTTCCTACAACTCTATCTTATAAAATATAAGTCTCTATATATCATACATATATATTAAATCATTAAACGATATAAATAATAAGGAATGAGCTACTAACCTCTATAGAGAAAAAAAAAATCAAAATATAGAGGCTCGGCATTTAACCAAGTCCAATCTTGAAAATCCAACATTATAAATTTCAATCACTACAATTATATACACACAAAAAAAGACTAACATATATAAAAACATGGGCAAACCAATTCCAACGTCAATAATTGCAGTGACCCTCAAGCAAAACTCCTACATTAACAAATTAATAATAGCAATTAATTCCCAATGCAACACACACATAACACTATGGGCACTATTAAACGAACGGAAAAAGTAAATTAAATAAAAAACTAAATCGATTAAAATGTTTACCAAAGCCTCAGGATCATAATGGTCACCTCGTTTCTCAAACGGAGCTTGGTGGCGCGGCAAAAAATCACGGCGGCGTGGGTGGAGAGAGAGAGAGGTTTTAGAGAGAAAGAAGTTTTAGAGTAAGGAGGAAGGAGGGCCTCAATGAGGTTATTATCTGGCTTACCAAAGGTACCTCTTAATTGAGTGTATCACTAGTTAGTAATTACCGAGTCTTACCGATGGGTGACGGCCATATGAAACGTTTTGCGCGCTGTAAATAAAATTTCAAATTAATCGTCGGATACCATCGGTAATTAATAAATAAATTAAAAAAAACTTCAAACTCATCGGTCAACTTGTCGGTAATTTATGTCATAAATAATAAATAATAAAAATCTTTAATATCCATCGGTAAGGCGATGGTAATTTATTTTAGAAATTCCCCTAAATTGGATATTCTTCTCGCCTTAGCGGTCGGTAATTTAATTCGTAAATAATTAATTTTAAAAATCAAAAGTACTTTCGGTAAGTCAGTCGATAATTAATTCATAAATAATTAAATTTGAAATACCCGATAAAATTGTTGGTAAAAGATTTAATATATAAATAGTTAAATATAAGAGTTACCCGTTGGTTAGCTTCAGGATACCCATCGGATAATATAACCGCCATTTGGCGGGTACTTTCCAAAGTTTACGACGGGTATTAACAGCACTCGTAATTATTTTCGAAAGCACGCCTACCCGAAAATACCGTCATTTTTCGACGGTTGCTTGTCGATTATTTGCGTCGGTAATCCACGTATTTATGGTAGTGTTTTCTCTTTTTTCTTTATTTGCAATCAAATTTATATTACGTTCTACTATTAAATTATCTTAATTTATTAATTGAATACACTATTGCAAATAGTGAATTTTAATTTTGCATTTATTCAAGAAAAAGAATTAGATAAAAGGAAAAGTATCTCCTATTATATAATTTACCATCGTGATTACAAACATACTCAAAGTTATATATATCCGCTACATATGTATAAAAAAAATTGACTAAACCTTTAAAAAAAATTTCATGTGAACTCTTTATAGTTTCTGTTACGGACAAGGCCTAATATGGCCCATTCCAGAGATCACTTGGAAGAGGCCCAGGTGATCAAGTCGGATATAAACATGCTCACTACTTGGAATAAGCCAAGCGGGACACGTGGGAACGATTTCCAGACTCGTGCCCCTCAATTTCCCACTTCTTTCACCACGTTGGTTGTGGGAGCAAGAATGGGTTGGTCATGGATAACTATTCCTACAGGCCCCTCTATAAATAACCTTGAAGACTCTAGGTAAAGTAAGTTCTTGTTATATACACTTACTCTACTAAAACACAAACTCATTCTCTAGGTGGAGTCCTTGCAGTACCCCCATCACCGTCACCCTAAGAAGTTGAGGAAATACTTGGTTAAGGAGACTCAGAAGTAAAGTAACGAGGTAACTACCGTATCTCTCTCCTTCTCGTTACATTGGCACCGTTTGTGGGGACTTTCTGACCTTTTTCCTTAATTCTTAACAAAAAAAACAATGTCAATAACGAGGAGGATTCCCTTTGAGGTACATCGGAGGGAAACCACATACATGGTAATAACCTCCATGAGATAGTGGTACACACCACCCAGAGTCCGCTTCACGAGCAAACACATAGCTGAGATGACGTGCTGGGTGTAGAGAACAACCTTTCCAACCCTCGCAAAATCCAGCGTGCCCTTCTGGTGAAGCTGGTTCTCCCCGTGCCGAAATGCTGAAAGTCATAAGAGAACAAGCCCAGACCATTCAAGATTTGCAGGGACGTTAATGCTATGAAGGCAGTGGAAGAAGAAGACGCAAAGAAAAGCGCCAAGCTAAAGAAAGAAGGGAGTGAGAAGCTGCGTTGGCCTGGAAATCCATCAAAAGGAAGTAGAAGAAGCCCTCCAACTGTATGCCCATAGAAGACGCCTATCCGAGAACATGGGTATGTATTGGATGCCCCACGAGACAATCCCCAAGCCCAGTGCGAAGTTCCGCATGACACACGGGTAGAACCGGTCATCATGTAAATGACCACAACCAACGTGGTTCACACCGCGATACAAACCCTTGGACTTGGAGGAATTCAACCAAAGGTACCAAGTATGGGGGATGAACCGCCTTTCGATGAAACTCAGAACTCGTCAATCGAGTTATCAAGCTCCACTCCTGAAGGAGTGATCCTAGGAGAAAGAAGGAAAAGGCAATGGTGTGCAATGACGAAGATAACTTCCCATTCTCCAACCATATCATGAGTCTGAGGCTACCATGAGACTTCAAGCTCCTAATGGAAATCGAGGGATACAATGGCACAACAAACCCCAGGAACATTTAGACCTTTAGGTCTAGAATGTACCTGTTCGAAGCTTCAACACCATAAAATGTCAAGCCTTCCCCATCACTGGATGAAAGCTCTTAAATGGTTCAATAACCTAGCTCCGAGGTCAATTAACAAATTTTCCAAGCTGGCTTAAAAATTCTTGGCCTATTTCACTACTAGGCATTTTAAGCCTAAATTGGCATCAAGCTTAGTCAGTTCTTTCAGCGACAAAATGAGCCCCTTCGAGATTATTTGGAGTCCTTAAACAAGGAAACCTTGCTCTGAAGAACTTAGCACCCAAACAACCCTTGTCACCTTGATTAACGGACTCAAAATGGCCTGTCATAGAATCATTAGCGTAAAAACTACCCCAAAGACCCTAGAAGATATCCAAACCCGTAGAAGTACATACACCTGGAGGAAACTATGCAAGTCAGGTCAGACATACAAAATATCTGGGCATGCAAGCTCATAACGGTAATAAGAAGCTTGATTACAAAGCCAAGGGAGAAGGAAAATCAGCCTGAGGTCTAAGGTACACCGAATACACGCCATTAGTCATTTCCCTCATTGATATATAAAGAGAGACTGCAGGACGGAGATGCTGCCTAAGCCTAAGCCCTTGAAACCAAAGAAGAATGTAGACAATTCCAAATTCTGCACCTATCATAAGGCCCAGGACATTGGACGACGGAATGCTTTGATCTCAAGACGCGTGGAAACCTTAATTCGAGAGGGAAATTAGGAAAGTACATGACTTCAAAAAATATATGAAAAGGGCGTGATCTCTACCCACTGGGATTAAAATGAAAAAAGAATCCTCATAGCTGGAGAGAAAACAACCCCCCACTCGACGATGAACCAAGAGAAGAACATGAACCCGAACACATTATTAATGTAATCGATGAAGGATTTGCTCGAGGGGGAGCCACAAAATCTGCCAAAAAAAGGCACTTAAGGGGGATAATGAGTGTAACACCCAAAGTTCCACTTAAAGAGATATCAGCAATAATTTTCTCAGAAAAGATATGAAAGGCATGTCCCCCGACCATGATGATCCAATGATGGTCTCTATATGGATGTTCAACGATGAGGTAAGAAGAGTTTTAATAGACCAAGGGAGTGCAGCAAATTTACTCTTTCGGACGTTTTGATAAACTCAGTATTCTAAAGTCCGAGGTGAAGGCTTATCCCCAAAAGTTGGTTGGGTTCGCGAAGAAAGAGTTCGCCCCATGGGGCACTTGTCACTATATATAACCTTGGGAGCTAAGCAATTGAGGAGAACAATTAAGGCAGATTTTCTTATGGTGGATAAAATTTCGCGTACAAAGCCATTTTCGGAAGACCAATCCTGAACAAGGTAGGGGGTTGTTTCCACAACGTGTTTGACTATGAAATTCATCTTGAACCACGAGAAAGTAGCCACCATAAGAGCCAATCAGCTCACGGATCGAGATGCTACTATGCAAGTTTGGAGGGCCCAAAAGAATCCTCCTTAGAGGAAGGAACCTGAACTCGAGTCCCAGAAGTCCATGTAGTAGATTTGGAGGTAAAGTCCAAAGCCACAAGGCATCGACCAGAGCTAAAAAGGGAATTGGAGGAAGTCCAGATTGGTAACACCCAGAAAAGGTAACTAGAATAAGCAAAAGCTTAGAAGCAAGCTTGAGGCAAGAATTTATCTTGTTGCTAAGAGAACTCCCATTTGTTTGCATGGACAGCATTTGATATGTCGGAATAGACCCAAAGTCATGTGTTACAAATTGGCCGTCTAACCCGAGTTCGGCCCATAGCTCAACCAAAAAAAAAAAAAGAAGAAAGGGCGAAGCACAGGAGTAGGAGCAGGTCTCAAATTTGCTCAAAGCAGGATTCATTAGGGAGATTACCTATCCCACGTGGTTGGCAAATGTGGTTATGGTTTCCAAAGCAAATGGGA
The DNA here is from genome assembly GCA_030441495.1 of Dalbergia oliveri. Taxonomy (NCBI): domain Eukaryota; kingdom Viridiplantae; phylum Streptophyta; class Magnoliopsida; order Fabales; family Fabaceae; genus Dalbergia; species Dalbergia oliveri. Next base: position 28,820,183 of record JAMLFY010000010.1, read on the forward strand.
AGCTAAGGATGTGTGTGGACTACACAAACTTGAACATGGCATGCCCTAAGGATCCTTATCCATTACCAAGCATTGATGGACTCGTGGACATGGCATCCGTTAAGACTCTTATCTTTCATGGATGCGTATTCCAGGTGCAACCATATCCCGATGAATCAGAAGATGAAGAAAAGACAGCTTTCATAACTCCTACGGTGAACTATTGTTAAAAAGTTATACCATTCGGACTAAAGAATGTTGGTGCCACTTATCAGAGACTCATGAACAAGGTCTTTCACGAGCACATCAGGGGCCTAATGGAAGTATATATTGATGATATGCTCATAAAAATGGAAGACATTGTAACATTCATCAAAGACTTATTAACAGAGGTCTTTTATACCCTGGAACAATACAGGATGAGGCAAAACCCCCTTAAATGTGCATTCAAGGTTAGGGGGAACTTCCTAGGGTTTATGATTACCCATAGAGGAATTGAAGCTAACCTCGACAAATATAAAGCAATCCTAGAAATGCGATCTCCAAACTCAAAAAAAGTTCAACATTTAACAGGTCGTTAGCCTCTCTATCAAGATTCCTAGTAGCGTCACTCTTGTCAAAAGTCTAAAATTACTTTATTTACTAAATCACTCCACTTAGGTAATATTTACTTTAAGTTACTTTATTTCATTCCTCTTTCAATGCTTAATTTTGGTATAATTTATTTATTAGATTGGTTTACATAATTGAGGTTGAAACATTGCCATTCTTATACAGAATTAGAAGATATATTGGGTCATATATCCTTGAAGCATAGCTAAGCCCATTTGTTTTCTTCTTATAACTCTAATTGTGTTACTGAAATGTAAAGTTATATTTATTGATATTTTAATTTCTTTTGTTGTTATTTTTTTTGGTTACATTCTTTTGTTGTTATTGAAGTTGATCTATGAATATCAAAAACACAATTTTTGTCTTCAAATAGTTAGATATTTATTCCTAAGGATGGAATGTTAATGTGCATTTTACAAATTGACCTACCAACGGATGAGGTTCTTTTATAAAATTGCTTCTTATTTTGAATGTTGTTAGAATTTGATTCTTTTCAAGTTAGTATATATATATGGGGAAAATTATCAAATTTAATTGAATATATTGTAAATAATAATATTAAAACATTTAAATAATTCTAAATTAAAAATAATTTTAACAACTAATTTTCCGCAAGTGCTACAATCTAGTTGAGGCTTAATAGACATACATGGGTATGCTTCTTAAAATTGAAAACTCTGACAGCTTGAGTACGCACCATTTAAATCCAGAGAATGAGAATGTTCCGTACAAATAGATCAATTATTAAACAGGAGAATTAAATTATTGATTGGTCAATTTCTGGCCTAGATTTTCAAATGTTCAATTCACTGTGTTGTAATTTTTTTTTATTTTTTACTAAATGCCTAAACAGGTTCTTCAGATTTATATTGAGAGACAAGTTAGTCCTTAAGATTTTGAAAATTTCAAATTGATCCCTCACATTATAAAAAAAGAGACAAATAGATCCCTTTAAGTGTAAGGAACCAATTTATCCCATTTTTAATTGTAAGACCAATTTGTCTCCTTTTGAAATGTGAGGGATCAATTTGAAATTTTTAAAATTTGAGGAATTAACTTGTCCTCTAATATAAATCAAGACCTTGATATTTAGTCTTTTTCTTTCACCAAAGGGACAACTTAAAACATGACGGAGAGGAAAGTAATTAAGAATAATGCCGATTTGCAGATACTATTTGTGGAATTTAAGACGGATTTATTAGTTTCTCTTAAAAAATTGAAAAATAATTACGTTGTTTTAATTAACACATGGGATGTTAAGGTTTGGGTATCAAATGTTGTCATTGCATAATTATTGGACTAAATTAGCTGGTGCGCATTTAGATTAATCATTAAATTACTCATATGACTGGAACCGTCCAAGCAAAGACCACTTAGTTCATGAACAAAGAGTTGTGTTACATAGCTATAAAACTTTTACCAGAATATTTAATAGAAATTATGATGATCACTTGACTAAATTAATATAGCATGTGGTTTGGAGAATGTTTTAACATTTCGGGAAATATGAAGATAGGAATGAAAGATTCCCATGTTTCATTCACAAATAGGAAAAATATTCCCAAAAATGAAAATTAAATATTGTTAGTTTTATTCTCACCCTAAACCTTGAATAAGGCCGAAACACCACTGATATGATCAAGGTTGGATCACCTCCGACCATCGCATGTTAGACCATATTCAAGCGGCGTCAGACCATTGATTTAGGCCACCACCTCTGATCAACAATAGACCACCTTCGATCGGCAACGGACCATAAACTGGCCAGCCACCATCAACCGATGCCACAATCCTTGCAAATAATCCTTTTCTTTTGCAATCCTAGCACTGGTTATGCATATTTTATGTAAATAATTCACTTGCCATAGCAAAAGAATATGAATGAAGTACTATTTCTTAAAAATATATATATAAAAATTTAATTCTTATACATCTATATTTTTTGAAATACAATAACAAACTCTCACATAATAAAATGCAATAAGATACACATTTAATTTCTCATGGTTGCCTTGCTTTTTTTTTTTTTTAACTCCAATGAATAAGGAATGGACTATTTTCCCCCAGTCAATGGTTCATGATCGATATGAATGAAGCCCGCATGCTGCAGCTACATTTCAAATGATCGATAAGGCACTTTGAAACCAACATGTTTCCCACCTTGTTGGCTTTCTTGGTCCTACTTGTCATTTAGCTGCAGCATAAAAAATAAAAAAAGAAAAAAATAACCTTGTATATTAGAATGGAGATAAAAAAAAACATTGCATAGTTTAAATAACATGGGGACGGGTAAATCAAAGTTGATAGGACAGTTTCAAGACTCGTTTGTGTTTAGGCTTTTGTAGCCGCCACGGGACAACTCAAACTTCCTGAGTTTTTTAATATAAAAAAAAAAAAAAGTACCTCAGCCAAGGTAGTTTTTATTACTAAAATAATGAGTTTCACATCTTTCATAAACGCTCTTTGCCAAGTTCAAGAGAGCACAAAGTGGCTCTAAACTAATCGACAAGGATAAAACATCAATTTTCTTTAGAGAAGACTAGAAGTAAATGACAAATAATATTCCAAGTTTTATGTTTATTTTTTTTGGGTAACATGAGATATACAATTAGGGGCTTCACTACTTTAAAGTGATGAAATTGGTAAAGTATAAAAGTGAGAGATTAATTATCCTTTAATCATTTAATATAATTCACACATGATGCATGTATAATAGAAGTTATTGATCTAATAGTGATTAACCTCTTACTTTTATACTTTACCAAGGTCTTCACTTCAAATAAGTCAAATCCTATAATTAGAGTTTAATTTCTATGCATTGACAATGTAAAACTTCTATATTTTGTTATCCAATTATGTATTGTCAGATCAGCAAAGGTGCTTAAATCATGTCCTGACTACTTATAAAGTCATGTAAATAGAATGATTTGATTAGATGATAATATAAAAATTTCAATCTATCAGTGCATAAAAATTAAACTCATATAATAAACATCCTATATATGAGATTAGAATATTCAATCTTGTATGATATATGTCTGAATAAACAAGAGATTTTGTAATTGTGCTAAAGTCCTTGATCATGATGAGTTTAATTTTGATATACCAATGACAATGTAAAATTATTTACAATGTCATCCAATTAAATTATCTTGATTGCATAAACTTTTAAATTGTGTTTATGAAAATCAACCATATTTATTTATAATAATATATAATTGAATGACAGTTTAATGTAAATTAAATCTTATCAATTTAATGTAAATTTTTATACTAACTATATATTAAAAATGCTTTCATTTAAATACTATAATGCCTTTCATTTTTTTATTATTTCTTTTGTATATGTTATAAATTGATTTTTTCCATATCTCTCACTTTTTTTTAATCTCTCTCGTTTATAACTATGGTGCACTAGGCAAAAGTAAGATGTATCATCTACTACACTACCAAAGAAACGCCCGTCACCGTTGGATTTTACCGCAGAAAACTTTGTTCCAAAGAATTTCGATGCACGTAATAGCAACATTAGAAAATATTATTAATGGATTATTCCATTGGTAACTGTTCTCGTTGGACTTCCTGGATTTAAAAAAAACCACCAATAACAGGTTGGACAAATTTGTCAACCAATTCATCAACGACAAATTCCTAGATTTTTTTAGATTTAATGGTGGATTTTTACTTCATAACAAACCAAAAAATAAAAAAATAAAAAACCTAAAAAACATTATAGATGGAAAAATCCGTCGGTAATTTTAAACAAAATTATATTCTCTAATTAGCGGATTCTAATAAGGTCAATTTTCTTTTTAATTTTGCATTAATATTACCTCTTCCAACCACCACAACCTCTACTATTCCCAACCACCACCATAACAACAATAATCACTCCTCCACCACCCTCCTCCTCCTTTCTTCCTTTTCCGCCATACCCAATCATAACCACCACCACTTTTGCCATCCCCAACCACAACCACCATCGCACAACTCAGTGCTTCTGAAATGTAAACTTCGCCAACAACCACAACCATAGGGCCTCCATTTCCCTGCTAGTTTTTCCGTGGTGGCAAGCAGTGGTGGATCTACACAAAAATAGAAAATAATGCATCAATCAAAAAACAAAATCGATTAAAAAGTAGAGCACATTAAGAGCAAGAAAATGGAAGTCTCATCACCAAAAATGGCGATACAGTGCTCGGTGACAATGTCGCAACTAGAGAGAGAGAGTAGAAGAGAGAGAATGGTGATGGGAAAATGAGGGGAAGACTAGTCGTATGAATGATTTTTAGAGTGCTACCTATGGATTTTTTAGAAAATCCGGAGAAAAAATCTCCGATAATTGCAATTTGTTTTAAAAAAAAATCCACTATTGCTATAGATTTTTTTCACAAGTAATTGCAAGAGAAATTTTTTATAGAACAGTCTCATTTTTATTGATCAAAAAATCTGATATATTTTTAAAAAAAGTTAACTATTATCGATAAATTTTTCTAGCAGTAATTGCTAGATAAAAAAAAATTAGAACAATCTCACCCCTACCAGTGGAAAAATCCGTCGATAATTATATTTTTTTTAAAAACTCACTACTAGAGAAAAAGATTCTTGTTTTTAGAACAATCTCTGCTTTATTAGTGAAAAAGTCCACAATAATTTGCATGAAAGATTTCGCGCTCTATGATGCCACCTTATTTTCGGTTATTATAATTATGCTTATAGCATTATGATTGGCTGATTGCAAGCTATGAATCTATAAGTAGAGATACATTATGAATATGAATTTACAAAATATGCCAAGTTTGAAAGAGTTATGAATCTTTGAACAAATCGTGCAAATATGTTTCAGAAATCCATGGGACCATGATTGATATGTTTTATATGCTCAAGAATAAATTTAATGGAAAATATCTATTTTAACAAGTTTGTCAAGTTTAAGCTGGGTATACGGTCGCGATTCACGAACAAGTTTAACTTGTAATGACAGAAAATGGAACAGAAATTTTCTAGTCTGCCAACTTGTGGACTTTTTTGTCCACATCGCTTAACCCGGGATAAATAGGCCTACCCGCGAACTCCTGGACCAACCCGCTAGCCCACATTAGTGAGAGAATGCTTCCCTTTTCGGTATTTATTTATGTTCTTGATGGATAGGATTTGGTGAGTTAGTTTATTCTACCACTTTTGATATTTGATTTGTTTATGTTTGGTATTTGATAGTTGATAGTTGTTAATTTATATTCTTTTATAGTTTCACTATTTTTTATGATTGGAGTTATGCATATTTGATTGATAATATTTTGGATATTGTAACAAAAGTGTGTATATGTATTTTGCGAGGTAAAATATATTGTATAAATGTAAATATAATATAATATAGTATAAGGTATAAAAAAGCTAAAAAAAATATGAAAGTAAAAAAAAAAAAACAGATTGGTTTGCGAGCTGTGTGGACAAAAAATGTGAATAGGAAAAAGGGTTATGCGAACTGGTCCATGGACTTGCGGCTTATGTGGAGCACTTGGACCAAGCTAAAATTAAGTCCATTTATGAAATGGATTAACCCGTTTAATTGTGATCCATCACGGGCCAGCTGGCTGTCTTGCATACCCACCTCTTGCCAAGTTATCAAACATGTTTTTATGAATTTATGACATTACTATAATTTCAAGACTTGGGATTTCAAACTATGCTTTTATAGTATCAATTTAAGTTATCTTGGAAAAATATTGAATAGAGAATGATTTTGCTTCATGACAGAGATGTTATTATGATTTTAGAGTTATCACGATTATGAATCACGTTATTTTGTAATATGATTTTAAAATTTCAGTTTAATGATATTTAAGATTATGTATTTATTTTCAAAAATCAAGTATGGATTTGAATTATAGATTGTGATTAAGATTATATAACAAACCAGTTATGTAGTTATATCTTGGTTTCCAAGTATTAGACCGAACTTTAGAGATATGTATGTTGAAACACATCAGTTTTATGAATTCGGATATTATGTTTTGAATAGAGAATTTGATAGTTATATTTTGAGAATGAAAATCATGTTAGTTCATGCATTTAGCAACTCTCACTATCTAGAGGGCTTACGTGGAGACCTAGTCACTCACATGTTGATCACGTTCCAAATCGGGTGACAATAGATCAATACCCACATAGGAACATATTACAAAGGAGCATAGTTCGCAATTGGCTTAGAACTCAACAATACAAGGGTGGCCCATAATACACACAACAATACAACACACAACATAACCAAATATCTATGCTTCCTAAAACACTACTAAACATACTCCAGTCGCCTTCATTAACCCATGCAAGCTTCTTTGCTTTAGAGATGCATCCAAATACCAAAGGAAAATCACACGGACAAAGCTTAACATAGGAATTCTCCAGTCCTTCTAGTGATAACCCCTTTTTTTGTTGGATTATAGAGTTATAGCTCCAATTTGTCCCGCAAATTAAACAAGGCATGATGAACACGTAGATAAAAGACATAAACAATAAGAGTCTCAAAAAACTTGCACTAACATAAGTTGTTGATTTATTACTTGTCATGATGAAGCTGTCAAAAGTGTAAGCAATTGTGAGAACAACAAAATGTGAACTTTATTGCATTGCTCATGCATCAAACACTTTTGCTGTAAAAAAAGCTCATCAGCAAGGAAACCAAACAAACTTATTTTTAGTGAGAAGATGATACATGGGTCCCATTTGGATAAACAAGTTATTTACAGTAGTAACTTTTGAAAAGTAACTTATAAATAAGTTATTTTATATTCAAATATATAATAATAAAAGTGTTTATTTTTAGTGTTTTAGAAAGTGTTTCTTAAGAAACTAAATATTTTAACTTCAAAAACCACTTTGAATAAACCCAATACATAAGAAGGAAAAATCCCAATATAATACTCTAATCTAAGATACAATATTCCTAATTTGTTACAAGCTTTCTCTTACAAAGGAAATCCCGTGCTGTAAATTCACACAGGTTATATTCTTCTTTTGTTGTTGGTTCTCAAACAACAATGCATGTCACTCTTACTTTTCTTTTCAGTCTTTTAGGCCTAGATCACGCACCGCATGGGTTTTCCAGTGACTGGCCATCTTTTTCCTTCGTGTGCTTATTATTGTTTATTGAGTATCATGTACTTTTGTGGGTTACCTTTCATTCGCCACTGGCTTTGTGGAACTCCACCCAACAGAAGACGGAGCCCATGGGCTGCCTCATTTCCATTTATCCTTTTCTGATTTTTGGTAAGCACTTTCGGTGGGTTGCCCCGTGGGCTCTTCTCCCCAAATGCCAAAAAGCCCAGAAACGGCCCAATCTGAAACACATTGGCTTTATTTAACCAGTTTCTTTGCAGCCTTTCTGTGTCTGCAGCTTTGTGTGTGTGATGTGACTTGCAAATCTGCGAAAACAAGTGTAATCGCACAAGCACTCCACAACACAGCACTCAAACTCCGAAGTGTTATTGTTTTTGACCAGAACAAAAAAACTAAAACCAAAAAAAAGCTCGCGCGTGATTTTAATTTAAGGCTGAATAGCATTGTCAAAGAAGCCTTAAAATTTCCCTGCGATCGGTACCTTTCTCTTCCTATTATTCATGCACGATCACAATTAGAATTTCAGAATCGATTTTTTTTTTTTTTAATTTTAGGGTTCTGATAAATCCTCAATCATCATTGCGAAATTGAATCAGGTTCTGGAGCCACTCTCTGATCTATGAAGATGGATTTGGTGTCTGGTTACAAGGTGAAAAAAACTCGAGCTCAATTTTTTTTTTTAGTTTTGAGAGGTTAATATCGGTGCATTTTTTTTTTTTTTCATTTGATAGTGATTTAACTCTTGAGGTTATGGGTAATTTTTTTCCTTGTTTAGAAAGTTAAGTTGTTAATTAATTGATTCGATTAATTGTTATTGTGCAGGGGGTTGTTGGGCTTGTTTTTGGCAACGAGAGTTCTTCGGATGCAGATAGGTAAAAGTGGTTCTTAATGTTTCTTATGATTCTTAATGACCTGTAACACTTGGAATTGGAGATTTTCTAACAAGTGTTATTGTTGTGTTTCATTCCTTGACTCCATTTTACTGTTGTCACTTCTCACCCTTTTTCATTGCTGACTTGCATACCATATATCTTTTATTTTTGTTCAATATTTTCTTTTGTTGCAATTTATCATTACTGACTATTTTGAATTTGAAAGCTAGTTTCGTTTACTGTACTTCATAGTGTTCAGTTATCCCAGTGTGGAATTTTTGTTTCATTTATTAGAATGTCTGTTGCCTTATCTAACTACTATATGGAGTACCTAACACTTGATGCCACATTTGTTCTTATTCGTCTTGTCTCAATAGCTATGTTGAGCGCTTGCTTACCGGATAAACAATGGCAAACTAGCAGAGGACAGGAGAAACGCTATCACTGAGCTTCAGGCTGTTGTCTCAGAAAGTCAAGCTTCCCAGTTAGCATTTGGGGCAATGGGTACATCCTGGCTCTCAAACAAATTGTTTTACTGTTTTGTTTTTTTTTTTTTTAGACCGCTTGCTTGATGTAATATGTTTAATGCTTCTTTGCAGGCTTTCCTGTAATGCTAAGCATCTTAAAGGAAGAACGCGATGATGTTGAAATGGTGACAAACTTTCCTTCCCTCTCATGTCTCTACTTTCTAAATTGTTTTGTATTTCTTAAGGGTCCTGATCCTCAAGTTGATTTTTAATAAGCAGACAAATTATGAAAAATAAGAAACAAAGAACCAGAAAGTGAAATGCGTGAGCTTGTTTTTTGAAAGTTCAATTACTAGATTCATTATCCATTTCCCCATGCTAAATCTAGAGTTGAGTACAGTCTTTACTTTAGGACTATGTCGTTATACACCCAATTGGTATAATGGTCATATATTACATTCATCTATCATGCCTAAGCAATTTCCTTTGTTTGGCTTATAGCTTAATCAGTTATTTACTTTACTGGATTACTGGACCTTTTTTGCTCTGAAATTCACTTTAGTCGGCCATGCATGGATCCTATGAAATTCTCCTCAGCACTGGCCTTTTTCTTTGTTAATCTCATTATTGAACCACAATTCATGCTGCTTTTCCTTGTTTTTCTGTCACCCCTTCTGTACTTTGTTTCTTTCTCCAATGAATTTCCTCCCATAGATTTGTACTATTTTCTTGTAATATATCAAGTCCCATGAGTTTGTTGAATGGAAATTACATCCAATTATCAATGAAGGTTCGGGGTGCCCTGGAAACTCTTGTAAGTGCACTGACTCCTATCAATCATGCAAAAGGGTCAAGTAATGAAGTTCATCCAGCTTTGATGAACACTGACTTACTCTCTAGAGAAGCAGAAAGTATCTCTCTCCTTCTAAGTTTGTTGGTAAGAATTTCTTTACTAAAATCATGAGATGCATTCTTAATAATATAATAAAAAGTTTGCTTGACTTCTAGGCTTATATTGCATATAAATCATCATGACATTATCTTTCTCAATTTTCCTTTGGGGTACTTTGACAGGAAGAGGAGGATTTCTATGTGCGATATTATACTCTGCAAATATTGACTGCCCTCCTCACTAATTCTCCACAGAGGTATTAGTTTTATGGCTTCCATTTTGGGTTAATTCCTGAAATTGTTAAACCATCTTGCTCAATAAACACCCTTGCTGAGTTCCTTTTCAGGTTACAGGAAGCTATATTGACCATCCCTCGTGGAATAACTCGGCTAATGGATATGCTCATGGATCGTGAGGTACAAGGCTTGAAAGCTCCGCAGTCTTCTCAGTAACCTTTTCAAACTTTTTTTTTGGCCATATATCTAAACAATATATACTTGTTTAACCTTTGAAATTATGTTGGTTGATAAAATTTCAATTACTATTTCAGGGTGAAATCTGATTCTCTGTGTTTTCTAATATTTTTACCATTGGAAATAGTCTGATGTGGTTTGTTATTGATACTCATTTTGAAAAACAGCCTCAGATATGCTAATTCTGTTTTGAGAATGTTGTTAACTTGGCTGTTATTGATACTGGGGTAATGATCAAGGCTTACTTTCCAGGTAATAAGGAATGAGGCTTTATTGCTTCTTACTCACTTGACCCGTGAAGCTGAGGTAAACTTTTTGCTCTAATAGTAGCTTTTCTCCCATTTTGGGTCCTTTTTTTTTTTCGGTTGGGTGATAGAATTTTTGTCTTATCTAAATAAATTTAATGATTATAGGAGATTCAAAAGATTGTCGTCTTTGAAGGTGCATTTGAGAAGATTTTCAGTATCATAAGAGAGGAGGGAAATTCAGATGGTGGAGTGGTTGTACAGGTGATACATTATTACTCCATTACAGTAGTTTATATACCTTGCATTATTTCCTACATGATGTATGTTACAAACCCATTGTGGTCTACTTGGAGCTTGCAAATTTAAAGCTGTCTGTGTTTTTCAACATACACCGAATTTTTGATAAAGTTCATATAAAGTATGTTGAAGGCAAGTTGGTCATTTTATACTAGTACTGTTGATGAGTCTTTCAGTGAGCTTACCTGCTTCAGTTTCTAATTATTTTAAGCTAGTTTTGGTTAAGAATCAATATGCACTCAAGTATTGTTTCACTCTACAATAATTTTTCAGATTACATACTTTTACAACTTTTTATATCCTTTTTAATAATTTACTACATAAAAGCGATTATTCTAAACCATCCAAAAGAAACAAATTACCTTAAAATCACTTTTCTATTAACGTATCCAAATATAAATTGATTTTATCATAATCGATTAAATGAAAAAGCGATTATATAAATAAGCGGTTATTGGAATAATTTTAATCTTTTAGCTTTCCCAAACACAGACAAAGTTTTGAAAATTGCTTTTCTATAATCTATGATTGTTGGCCAAAGCTATCATATCTTAGTCTTATTTATGTAATTATATTTTATGAGCATCATTGGACTTTGAAATTCCAAATAGCTTTTAGTCTAGTTACTAATTCTGTGGATACTATGCAGGACTGCCTTGAATTGTTGAACAATTTGCTTCGTAACAATGCATCCAATCAGGTTTGTTGAATTTGTTGTGTTTATTCAGTTCTAATCCTTGTAGTGACTTCAATTTTGCATGGTTCAGGTACTACTAGAGAGACCATAGGTCTTGATGCATTGATATTGATTTTGAAGCTGAGAGGAAGTGCTTACTCGTTTACTCAACAGAAGGTTGGATTGTTTTGATTTTTGTCTCAAGTTTATGCTATTAGTGAACCCTAATAACTAACTATTGTTATAAACAACATGCAAGTAGACAATCAATCTGCTCAGTGCATTAGAAACCATTAAATTGTTTATAAAGGGTTCTGAGGTGGATCCTGGGAAAGACACGAATAGACAGACAAATAAGGCAGCTCTGGTTCAGGTTTGTCAGGAACTTAGTCCCGTGATGATTGCATAAAATAGCAATTTGGTGATCTTATACTGTCATTCTGTTGAGTTGGTTGTAGAAAAAGATATTGGACCATCTGTTGATAGTAGGTGTTGAAAGCCAATGGGCACCTGTTGCAGTTCGCTGTGCGGTAAGATAGCTTTCCCCTCTAGTTGCCTCTAACAAAAAAAATCTGTAATATAGTTATAGTTATATTTTACTGTATAAATAAAATGACCTGGCCTTGTAACCTAAAAAGAAAAAAAGAACTAGCCTTCCTTTGTTTGCGTGCATTGTTACCTTTCAGTCTATAAACTACACATGACATATAGATATTGTTTTTGTTATGAACTATTTTCCCTAAAGCTTAAGATATTAGATACAGCCATAGACATACATAAATGACTTTAGTATCTAACATGTTCCCTCATGCAAGAGCCGATTGCCCATTGAGCTTCAAGCATGGACAGGACACAAGCCTTCTTACCTTGGACTGAAATTTAACTTTTATTTAGAAGAATAGGTTAACAGGAACTGAACTCTAGACCACTTGGTTATAGAGGCTTTTATAGCATGTCATGAAATATTTTCAAAAGCTTAAGCTATTATGTATTTATGTAGAGGCATGTTAGTGGTTTTAATATCTAACGGTTGTATGCCACTGCTCTGTTTGATGTTGTTAGTAAAATGAGAAAGCATTGTCCTTGAACTTTGATGGCAGAACTGCAGATTGGCAGTTGCTGCTGTTCTAGAAACCTTTGTGTAAAGTTGCATGTAAACAAGTCTTGTAGGTGATGAATCAGTTGAACTCAAAAGTGTTATTGAGTTGCAAAACTGTCAATGCATCCACTTCGTTTTTCATTCACTTACAGTTCATAGAGCATTTTCATTATTTAGTTATATTAAGAGAGGCATTTCCAATTTTCGTTGTGCTAGGGCATTATTTTATTTTTTTGGATTGTTGTTTAATGCTTAGTTCGTAAGAAAATTTTATTGTGAAGAATGAAGGGGTGCTCAGTTTTATACTGTTAATTTAAATCTGTTAGGCAATGCAATGTATTGGTGATCTGATTGCTGGAGATTCAAAGAATCGTGATCTTCTTGCTAGCAAAGTTCTTGGAGAGGAGCCACAAGTTGAACCTGCTCTAAACTCTATACTTAGAATCATTTTGAGGACGTCTAGCATGCATGAGTTCATTGCAGCTGATTGCGTTTTCAAATGCTTTTGTGAGGTTGGTTATGCATACTTCTTCCCAGGTTTTTTTCCTCAAAAGCATTCCTTGTGGCGATATAATAATATTACATAATTTTTTAGTTAGTAAAAATCTGATTCATGCACATCATTGCTTCTTGACTATATGTTTGCTTCTTTTGTTTTCTTTTTTCTTTTTTGCCCCCTATTTTTATTAACCCTATCTAAATCAGAAAAATGCCGAAGGCCAATCAATGCTGGCGTCTACTTTGATTCCACAGCCATATTCAATGAATCATGCACCTCTTGAGGAGGATGTCAATATGTCTTTTGGAAGGTTTGTTTTGTTGGTGGTGCGTTATGACTGAACTTAGTGTGTGTTAGGATTAACTTATTTTGTGTTCAAAATTGCCTATAATCAAAATCTTACTCAGATTTTGGAAAAGTTTATTTTTCCGTAAAGTTTAATCAGATCCCCACATGCATTTATTTATAGTATGTTGCTAATGTGAGATTTAAGTTTTTTGATATAACAAATCCATGTTTATTTATGTATCTAAAATTTTCACACTTTTGTTTATATGCTTTATTCAATCAGTTTTAAGATTATTAATTGTTTCTGTTTCAGCATGCTATTACATGGTCTCACTTTGGGTGAAAATGATGGTGATCTTGAGGTATGTGGTACTAGCAAACAAATTGGTGGCAATTCAGTGTACTATGGTTTTTTGTTCTGTACTTGTACAGTGGAAGTTGATTTTCTTTATGTTTTACTTTTTGTGTGAAAACTATTTGGCTAACATTGTGTCATTAATGTAGATCTGTTGCAGAGCCGCAAGTGTTCTGTCTCATATATTGAAGGACAATCTCCCTTGCAAGGATAGGGTATGACATAATTCCCCATCTCATTGTAATCTTAGCTTTATTCTACTTCCAGTTTTGGCAGTGGTAGGACCACAGTCCTTTTTTTATGCTTAAATAAATAATTGGAAAAATGCTAGCAAGTGTGAAATGTTTTAGTACAAAAGGCATACGAAGTAAGGTGGTATTGTACATTTCATACTTTTGCACTGCATGCTGTTTAAAATCTGCAAACATAAATATATTTAGTTTGGACAGTGTGATTAAGAACAAAGAACAGAAACTTTGGTTGTGTTCAGAGAAATCTCATAAGAAAAGCTGCAGGTTTTGCGAATTGAAATTGAGGCACCCATGCAGTCTTTAGGAGCTCCAGAGCCTCTAATGCATCGAATGGTGAAATACTTGGCCCTTGCTTCTTCCATGAAAGGCAAAGATATAAAGTCTAGTACATCAACAAACTCTTACGTACAAGTCATTATCTTGAAATTACTGGTTACATGGCTAGCAGATTGCCCAGGTGCGGTTCAATGCTTCCTAGATGCTCGCCCCCACCTTACTTATCTACTTGAGCTGGTATCAAATTTGTCAGAAACAGTGTGTATAAGGGGGTTTGCAGCAGTACTCTTGGGTGAATGTGTGATCTATAATAAATCCACTGATAGCGGAAAGGATGCATTCTCCATTGTTGATGCAATAAGTCAGAAAGTTGGGCTAAGTTCATACTTCTTAAAATTTGACGAAATGCAAAAAAGTTTTGTTTTTGCCAGTGTGGAGTCATCTATGTCCCGTAAATCATTCACTAGATCTTCAGCAGCTAGCATGGCAGATATTGAAGATGTAGAAGAGAATGATTTGTCTAAGCACAAAAATCTGGATCATCCAATTCTTTCTTCAGTCTTGGATTCTTACTTTGTGAATCTTGTCAAGAGACTGGAGGCAGATATTAGAGAACAGATTGTGGATGTTTATAGTCAACCAAAAACCAAAGTGGCAGTAGTCCCAGCAGAATTAGAGCAGAAGAGTGGTGAAAGTGATGGTGAGTATGTAAAGCGGCTGAAAGCTTTTGTTGAGAAGCAGTGCTCTGAGATACAGGTATAATTTGTACCTATGTATTCCTCTTAAAATATTATTAATCCTGATTTTGTTCATCATGTGCTAAAATCAACCTTCAAATGTCAGATCATTTAATTGTGTGGCTTTTACTGGCATTATCATTTTGCTTTAAGTGAAAGTCTGGTGTTTGTTTTAAATGGTATGCACGTGATTAGATTACAAAGAACATTCATTTAAAGTGTTTGCTAGGATGAACTGCTGTCAACTTGCATGCTTGTCATTTTGTTCTGCAAGTGAGGCTTGTTTCTGATGGTTTCAACTGTTAAATCCTGTGTTGATTAATAAATTAATACCTATTATATTAATATTCACTTTTAGGGAAGCAATTGAAAAGGATTTAGATCTAAATAGCCTCGCCTAAGTCTTTTCTTGACAGAACATAAAGGTGTTATTTGATCTACGGGGATGGTTCCACCTAGTCGAAAAGGCTTTGGTGTTTGTTATTTATTTAACATGTTTATGAAGTATGTAGACCATAGGCGCCTGTGCAGTCTAACAAACAAAATTGTATGATTTGACTAGTCTTGATATGTATTTGACGCGGTGGTCCTTTGTCTCATCACCATTTCAGGACCTCCTTGTTCGAAATGCTACTTTGGCTGAGGACCTGGCCAAGTCAAGTGGAGGTAATAGAAATTTTGAGTCTGAGCAAAGAGTGAGTGGGGCCTCAGACAGAGTTCAAATGGAGAAACTCCGTAGAGATTTCCGAGACGCATCTCAAAGGTTGGAGAAGCTTCAGGCGGAAAAGGCCAAAATTGAATCTGAGGCGGTAATGTATCGGAATTTAGCTGGAAAGACAGAAGCTGATCTGAGGAGTCTGTCTGATGCCTACAATAGTCTTGAGCAATCTAACATCCAACTGGAGAATGAGTTGAAAGCACTCAAGAAAGGAGAGCTGCCAACATTCCCAGATGTGGAGGCAATAAAAGCTGAAGCAAGGATAGAAGCTCAGAAGGAGAGTGAGGGTGAACTGAATGATCTGCTTGTATGCCTCGGGCAAGAACAAAGCAAGGCGGAAAGATTTGGTGCTAGATTGTTGGAGTTGGGAGAGGATGTTGACAAACTACTTGAAGGCATTGGAGACGAAGCTGCAGTTAGCGAGGAAGATGAAGATGACGAAGATTCCATATAACAGTTTCAACTACCCTCTACTGGCTCACGTTATACATTTCATGTTGAATTGTACAGTCTAACACAATTTATTGAGAATGGATCAGAACATACATTCCATGGTTGGATTTTAGTGTGAGTTTTCTTGCTGGTGTTATTTTGCAATATCATTCTCTTTTATTTCTCCCTTTAGTGTTGACCAATCTAATTCGGAGAAATAATTTAAAGCCCAATATTTGTATTCTGTTTATATCTTAGATGAGGAATATGTTGTTACTGTACATCTATGAAAATTACGTTATTTATTGTTTCGACCATGCTCTAGCCTTTCCGTTGCATGTGGTTCAGAATGAAAAATTGTTATTGCTTTCCCTTTTTCTTTTGGTGGCTTTTCTTGTATTTATATGAAGAGCTGGTTGCTTCTATTTGATTTCAAGAAAGCATTTGTAACACATATTCCTAATGCGAGCTCTATTTATTTATCATTATACCCGATTTCAGAAAATGATTGGGATATGAGAAATTTCATTTTCATGTAAATTTTTTATGTGATGTGTCTCTTTAAATGTATAGAATAGTATAATATCATAGTTAAAATATGATTATTTTTTCCTTCTAAATCATTATCATTTTCTCTAATTAAAACATAATACTTAAATTTATAAAACTGGAAGTATTTAATATTCAAACTTTGAAAATATCTTATCCAAATCCATTGATCACGAAATCATAAACTGGTTGGTCACATGATATAAATCTTAAATCTAAAAATCCGCTTAACCCTTGAAAATCGAATCATAATAACATAGCTGATCTATCACATAATCAAATCAAATCAGTAGTTGAAATCCATACTTAAATTTTGGAAATATATAGGGAACTATATAAACTTTAAAATAACTACAATGTATCAAAATACATGGCTTTCTCCAAAACAATTGAGGTCCTCTAAAACTAACATAAACCTAAATTAAGCCTTAGAGTAATGTAAAGCTCACCAAAGGATAGTTGTGGCTATTGGACAGAGATTGAATGATGTCTACACCTGCCACTATGAGAGGAAGGGAGAGGGGTGAGTCACCAAATGAGTGGATTCTAGGGATATGCATAAATACAATATACATGCAGTAATCATAAACCATTTGATATTTACATATATAACTAGCTAGAAAAAAACAATTTTCATTCACAATTTTCATTCAGGTTTATAAACAAGCATTTCTAAACTCATAATCAATCATGAAATTATTTTTTCCTGAGGGTGTGGCAGAGCATTGGGATCCAGTATTTGTTGAACATGATAAATACATATATAATAACAAAAGTTGTAAAATTATAAACTGTAAGGTGGTACTTAGTTTCTAACAAACAAGAGCACCTGTGAAATTCCTTGTTAGAAGCTGGATACCTATCTAGGTCCCGTTTTCTGTATATGCTAGGGGCAATATTGTCCTTCTGATGGACAACTTAGTACCAAGTAGGTTGTTCAAGATCCAGCTTGGTCCCTTAACTCGTCCTAGCCCGAAGTTTATTAGGTCGGGTTTGGGCTTTAGATTTACCGATATAATTTTCGCCAGTTTGGGTCATACTTCAAGTTGGCCTAACCCGAAGTCAAAATTTCTTTTATAGTTACATTTTTTCTATAATAGTTCCTGATAAATTATAAGAGTTTATGTTTAAATTAATATATTTTGGATAACTTGATATTATTTTTATAGTAAGATGGTTTGTTTTGAAATATATATCTCAAATATCTCTTAAATTTTGTTTCTTACTTGTAAAATTTTATAAATTTACTTTGTATAATATCAAATCTTTATAGATTGTTTAAAAGTTGGGTTAACAGGTTTGACCTTGTCATTTATCAGGTTATTATCGGATTGGGTTCAGATTTTAAAAAATCACCCTAAAATTCGGTTGGGTTAGGATTTGGCCAACCCGTCCTACCTGTCCTTTGTACACCCCTAGTACCAAGGTTAATGATCTCATCACATTAATTAACTGTTTCCTTATCTCTCTGGGCAAAACTAGTTTAACAAAAACCATAACTGAAGGGTGGGTGTTCAGTCCTTAGCGAACAAGAACGCCTACTGAAATCATAAAACTCTTAAATTCCTAGTACTCTAGAGTTCTCGACTCATATAACTCAAACAATCTGACTTTAGCATAACTTAATTGTGAAAACTTAACCCAAGAGATAACCCACTTGTAGACATTCCAATTTCAAGCCCACAGAATATGTATCTAAGTTATATGAATTATCCTGAATTTCATACTTCTTTGTACCATAAGCTGAAGTTTTAGGTTTATATCTTAAGCTAACATATTTTTCCATATACTTGAAAACTCTACTATCATAGTTCAAAACATTGGAGTTCATGATTATGAAACTTTGAAATCATATAACATATTTATTCGTAAAGCTGGTTCATACTCTTGTTTCATATTTATCTAAAAAATATAAATATTTTAGCTGAATATTCAAAAGAAAACATAGCTTGAAATCTTAAAACTTGAAGACGTAATGATATCAAAGAAATCCATAAAAACATATTCGATAAAATAGCCATTTTGCTGCAATACATATTTTATTAATAAAACACTTCTTAAACATGTAAAACATTTTCCATAGCACACAACACAACAATCATGGTTCCATGAGTTTCGAAAATTAAATTTTCATGCTATATACGAAATCATACTCCTTGCTATAACTTACAAATCATATTTATACATATCATCATATCTGGCCTCATAGTTAGAAATCATAATGCATAACATACTCATAATTATAAGGAAATAAGGTCATGAGTTTGAATTCACCTACCGTTAGGAGGGGAGTATGTGGGCACTATCAACTTGATCTTGAGAGCTTCAAATGGCACCAACCACTCCATAGAACAACATGAAACTCTAGATTAATCCCTAATACTCTCTGGATAACCTCAATCTAACTCTAACAATATTAGAGGAGTACCCCACTTAACAACAACAAAGAAATAACAACATTCTAACTCTAGAACATGGGAGGCAAAAGAGAAAGAAAGCATAAACCAACAAGGATCCCTTACTTTTGAGCTTGGAGGAAGAAAATTGATGTTTGAGAGAAAAGGGAAAAATGTGTTTGGGAATGAGGGTTCTCGGGTTTAGGGTGTGTTTCACGAGTGGGGAGGGTTTTTATAGGACTTGGGATCATTTAGTAAAATTGCATTGTTTTGATACTGTGTTGTCATTGGGACACCGTTGTAGAGTATGATCGCTATAATGGTCAGGTGCCTAAAACACCCTCCGCAAACAACATGGGACTGTTATAGTGATTGGTAGGGTGCCCAAACCCCAGCCATTCCTCTTACTGCTATCAGCGGTCCTTAACCACTATAGCGGTGAGAGTAATACCTATCACTGTATTTTCTGGTCATTCTAGCTTCTGGAGTCTTCCCAACAATATGGGTGGGTTCCAGGCTAAGACAGTATGGAACATGTTCAGGACTCAGTGTACCTAAGATATTCCACATTATTCATAAGTTAATGTCATGTGCGATCATATCATTTAATTGAAGGTGAAACATTGCATGATTGTTACATAATTAAGTCCTTGGAGATGGAACCAAACAAAACAACTGGGAGTTCACAAATTAGTTCGGTTTCAAATAATTCCGAGTTCTAGTACATTGTCGATCCCTGACTTGTACATTCAACAGTATCACCTCTCTGCTTATGACCAAAACCGGAATAGTTTCAACTCTCTACATTCAAAGCGAATAAAGTAAATGCTAGTCCTTGATCCACTGCTTTCATATCACAATAATATGGTCTCTACTGTCAAATCAAAGCAGTGCGGATATACCATTCTCTGAAGGATATTATTGAAGCTTTACAAGCACAATGCAAAATATGGTAACCAATTTGCCACTCAACAGAATGGCTAATACTGTAATAATTGTCATGGCTTCAAGCAACAGAATACGATGATGAGGCATCTCTCAATTATTATGCAGTGACAACTGAATAATGTTCATATCGCTGATCAGGCTCTTGCTTGTTGCTATGGTCTCAGCATGACATCCACCCCAGAATTAATCTCTTACATAGATTTTTACCATTGATTTGATTCTTTTGCAAGGCCTAACTTAGAGTCTATCTTCATAATCAATGGTGAAAATCTACAAATGATAAAGTTGGTTTTATGTACACCTGATTAGGAGCCTAGAGACCATATAATATAAATTTCCATTTGACTTCATTAACTAGGTCAGTGAAGGCCATAAAGGACCTTAAGAGGATCCAGTTGTCCACTGCAGTAGCTTGATGAAACAGTAGAGAGCTCCTGATAGCCCTTCCACTCTTCAGAAGGCTTCAAGAGAATAGGGGTTTCAATAGCCGCAGAGTTCACGCATATCATGTACTTGTAATCACCATCTCCCAAGTCAGGGAGAGCCTTGGCCTTTCTGTCCCAGGGATTCCATACCACTGCACTCATCACAAATAAATTAGTAACACATACTTGCACATTTGGATCAGATGTATCAAAATAGCAATAAAAAAAGAGTTTTATGTCCGATAGGCAAAAGAGTTTTAAACTGTCATACAATTAAATCTCTTTATTTATATGACTCTTCAAATAGTGGAGTGGAAGTTAACCATATTTGCTTATGTGATATTAAACAATTGAATTGGATGATTGTGTAAAATTGTGTTACACTAACAGTGTATCAAAATTAAATCCAATTTTGAATGAGAAATGGATAAAATGTTGTGCAAAATGGTTTTTCTCTTAAGTATTAACAACCTGCATCCGGCATTGCATTCTTCTGAAGTACAAAAGTTCTTTTCTTCTCATGGTCTATGATGGCAATTTTTGATGGACTGCGCAAGTACACCCTGTCCGTCTACAAGGTTAACCAAAATTGCCCTTAGAGAACACTTGAAACATATATGAATTGGCTATATCTATGTATATTCCAAACATTAGAAAATCAATCAGGAAAATAATATATGAAATGCTATGCATATGATATATGATGTCAATTTTAATTTTGTTGGTGTTTGAGAAACCTCAATCCAATTGAATGAGCAGAATAAGAATTTGTACCTCCCCATCAAATGTAATTGCATCTGCCTGCTCTGTGAACCTTGATCTGTCCATCAGATTGTCAAAGTAATCAAGTGTCTCCAATCCCTCAATGCGCACTTCACTGCATATTTTGAGCAGCACCATTGTTTCAAACTCATATGTTTGAGTCATAACCATTTTGTGTTTTTTTTTGTTTTTTTTTGGGGGGGGGGGTGGTTCCAAATATGACTATTGTTGCATGATGATCATATGGTAAAAGTAAAAGTGTGCATAACTTTGGCAATACATGCAAAACAACAATGATAGATCATAAGCTTTTGTAGGCAACATCTTAATATGATGATTGATGATAGTTGTTAATATGCATTTAAAAATGCATACCTGATATCTGATACGGATAAATAATTGCATAGTGCAAATGTAAATGAAAATGCTTTGTTATCGGTGTTTCTGACGCGGGGGATCAGAATGAGCTTGCCAGGACTGATAGAGATGCGTAGCCGGAACTCAAAACTGCGAGAAGCAGCCAAAAAAATATGTACAAGCTTAGACATTAGATTGTTCCCTTCAACAGTACTCCCTTCATTCTGATATATATATATATATATATATATATATATATATATATATATATATATTGTTTTGCATGGATTTAAGTTTGTTGCACTAATAGTATAAAAATTCAATTTGTATTGTCACAATAGCAAATATAGCTAACTCCTCACCACCCACTACTTGAAAAACCATGCAGGAGAGATTTGATTAGATGACAGTGTATATAAAACTCTTTTATACTCCAGTACATCAAGATTAAACATGTTTGATATTATTCGTTGTTTAGAACTTCAACAAAGTATTACTTATTTTATACCAATTTTATCCTTATTTTCATTATTTATAACTATTTTATTACTCCCATATTACCATCCTGTTTGTTTGTGGTATAATATGACTCTCAGATAAATTAAAAGGCAATTTAGTCCTTATGTCATTTAATTAAATGGTACTTCATTTTTACTAGTGAGATGGAAATGGAGAAAAAATAGAGGCACAAACAGATTGAATCATTTACCTACGGGGTGTCTTTAAGTCCAATCCTGTTGACTTCAATAGCAGGTCCACTGTTGACTGATTGTCTGATGGAGGAAGAGGTGAAGGGTCCCTATCCAATGACCACAATCTGTTCCTTACAAATCCATGTTGTTCTAGTGAACCAAGATCACCGAACTGCAAAAGAAACTGTAGTTGAATATGTAGAACTCAAGCAAGGACTAAAGTCAAAATATTTTTCCACCAGGGTGATGAAAACTAACCGTTGGAAAGCACACTGATATTCCTCCTCTGATTGCTTTAGGTTGTCTCAAGTTAGCCTGATGGGTAGAAAATCCCAATAAGTGCCATTAAGAATGTATAAATTGTCCTAGTGAATGAAAAGAAAGTCCAAACAAGGCAACTTACTTAACAAGTTGACAACTATAACTGAGTGGGGGCAAAAGCATGGAATTCACATCCCCCATTTTCTTATAAGAAATTCAAGGCAAAATAAACAAAGAATATAGCAAGAACTAACAAGAGAATTGATCTTGACTCAAGATTCAAGATCGACCATAAATTTGAGAGACAAAGAAAACAAGAGTTTAACTTGAAGCACTAATTTTGCTTTTCACTGTTGTTTTATGAATGCATTTAATGTTCATATAACTATTGAATTAGAAAGGACCATATGATATGTATAGTTGTATATTATCAATTAACAAGATTACTTGATTTATCACCCTGCCATATTATATTATCATGTTGTATTGCTAACATTGAAGCACTGCGTTGGCTTTCAAAAGTGGAAAGCATCTGATTCACACACAAGCCACCATGAAAAGTAGGAGAATTTTTTTTTCACCTTACTGCTCACAAAAAGTAGCTCTTCCTTCCTTTGATTCTTCCAAGAAACAACCTGCCCTCCGTAAAGAAGCACCTGAAATTAACACTTCTACATTAGATCAATTTTGTTAATGAAAAAAAATGGTCGTGTTGAAAAACAAAAATTTTATATGTTAGTTAAATGATACGAATGGCATCACTAGCCTAAACATGGATTCTGTATTCTGAGTTGTGATGTGAGAACTTGCTGCTTTAGATGACCAAAGAATATATATTAATCAAGTTTATTTCACAGTAACACAAATTTTCTCAAAATGCTTCAGTAGGCATTGCCAGCTTACGTTCTTTGTCCTATTTCTAAAGTTGATCATAAGCTACACAATCCATTATTAAACCATCAAATTAAAAGCATGATATGAGCATAAAGTATATATCATCCTAGTTAATATATCCCATTTATCCACACACACAAAAGAAAAAGGAAAAAAGACCCTTTAGATCATAAGCACAGAAGAAACAGAACAAGAACTAACCTCAGCTGATGAACCTTTAGGCTCAGTCAATACAATCCGGGGCAATCCATCTTTATCCTGAAATATATTGTACGGCATCGGTGCTGGCTGCAACCTTGACCTTATGCTACTCACAAATGGCTTCACTTTTGCTATGCTCCAATCCAGCTACAACCAACCAAAGCCACAAAACATTTATAAGTTTTCATCTGCCCCAGCCATCATAACAACAACATATCATACATGAGAAAAGGCATATACATACATATAGATATATATATTAATATTACATAAAAGGTTGATCACCGTTTACCCTTTTGCAACTCAAAAAGACCCTTTAGAAACGGGACAGTTTTTCAAGCAGATGAAAGCAAAAAGGAATAAGAGAGAAGCAATTTGCCTATTGAATTATATGAAAAGAAGAAAATATGGGGTTAGCGTACTTTTGTGGCTATCTCTTGCTACTATAACACTATGAACTGTTTATCAGTTTGGTGATCAAGAGGAGAGCCAATAACTTTTCGTTTCTCCAACAAGGACTTGTTGGATTGTCTATGGTATTGGTATATATAAGCCTGTTATGGATATCAACTGTGAAGGAGAAAAAGGTGACCCCGCTTTACGTTCAAGTTGGAGAATGTCCAACAGATATCAACCATTCTTTTTAAGTACTCTGGATCAAGAAAAAAGTCTTGTTCTGATTTATACCTATTTGGAACTTCAATTTTGTGGCCTATTATTATTCTCTATTTTTACTATATTTCAGAAAAATACTAAACAACTATAATTTTGTATGAAATTTTATATCTAAAATAATGTATCATAATTATTAGTCAATAAATAAATCGGTGGATTTTTAATTTTATTATTGGATTGTAAAGGGAATATAATTTGACTTTTTCTTGCTTTTAGGAACACGAGAATTTCTTTTTACATTGGATTCTTTGATCCTTGCGTCTTTTTCAGGTGTTAACCATAAAAAAAGTTGGACTCTGGTTGGTCCAGCTCTTACACGCGTCACCAATTGGTTCTGCTGTACCATGTCACTTACATGCAAGTGTTGGTATATTATATTGAAGTTTAATAATTTTGATCCAAATTGAGTACATGAACGGTGGTGTTGATTACATAAACTTCCAAAATAAAATCGATAGCATTATTGAAATTTGGACAGATGGTGTATGAATGGTGCTGATACATTCTGCCTAGTGTTCAATATATTCAAAGAATGAGTGCCGACTTAGGCACTCAAACCAAGAGTTGATATTTGTTTGTTGAAGTAGATAAAAGTGACAAAGGTTGAAAATTTCATGCACCATGACAAAAATCACTAGAGCATCAAAGAATTTCTTCTTCGTATAGCAGTTCTCTCTTGTGGATATAGGTGTTAAACTTCAATTTTTCTCCTTTTCTTCAGTTAAAAGAGAAAAAAAGGGAAAAGAGAATAATCTTCGAAGTATAGCTACAATTACTTGTATAACTTGAATTCAAAGTACCTGAGCAAGCAGAGGAGTGGAACTATTGCTAGTAGTAGGCTGAAGGGAATTGAACAAAATACTTCTACCCCACCCCTCTGCCACCCTTATCACTTCCCTCAAGTGCCACCACCTAGGTACTATTAATGATTCAATTTGATTGATATGTTGATCTTTTTTTTTTTAATGGCATATGTTGATACATTTTTATCTCATTTTACCATATATTTCTTTTATATAAAGAGAATTGCTAACCTTTACATCTTCATACAGAGATTAACAAGTCTCACATTTTATTTTAGACTAAATATTCATTCTTATCTTTTGTGAATCAATTTTTACTCTAGGGTAATTATATAATTTTATTTAATTCATATTAACTACTACTTGTATTTTTTTTCTCACTTTATTAATATCTTATCTTCTCTTTCTCCCACCAACTTTTTTTAATTAACTTATAATTTTGAATAATTTGAGTTTATTTTTAATTAATTATTTTTTTTAATTTTTTCTCTCATTTAAATAATATTTTTTCTGCAAAAGTTTCAAATTAAAATATTGGTAGAAACGTGCTATTCCATTCATACGTATAATTGGAAACATTATATAGAAGATGTTATATGAAAAAATTTACAACGGGATATTAAAGGTATACGAAAAAGAAAATATAATGTGTATTTTGAAAAGTATATGAAAACATTATAAAAAAATTCCTTATGCTACATGTTTTAATTGATATATATATAAATTAGAATTGGTAGACGTCCATTAATCACCTATTTTCCTGATGTTTGCTGCATAAAATAATTTCTTTTAGTTAATTAATCAATTTCAACAAAATTATCATACATCTTTAATGTAATAATTTTTTAAATTAATAAATGAGAGAAAAAGTACAAATAGTAATTAATGTGAATTAAATAAAATTACATAATTATCCTGGACTAAAATTTGACTCACATGATAGGAATGAGTTTTAAGTCCAAGAAAAAATATGGAGTTTTAACCCCCCACACACACATTATATATATGTTATGTATGTATAAATCTTGCTATACTTATATCTTTTAATAACTTTTTATAGATAAAAATTTTTATCAACTCAATTGTTGAATTTGAAGTTTTTATCTAGTAAATCAAATATATCACATTTCATGCCGTTTGAAAAAAATGGTATATACAGTTATAATTAAGATTCTTTGCTGATATCTTCGGCACTAGTATTTTTTTTCTCTTTCTAATTTTATAATATTATTAATTTGATCTTAGATTTGATACCTATTTCCAATTTGGTTATCATGCTGATTTTTTTTTAACATTGATGGAAATGGGATTTGAACTATCTCATTCAAATTACTCAACTCCCTCACCACTAACACACTTTTAGTGTTTTTATCATGCCAATTTAATATCATGATAACATAATTTTACAATAATATTTGTTCAAGTGATGTTTATTCCTCTTGAGCAAAGTCTCGAATTCAAATCTCGTAGATAGAAAAGTAGTATTGAAAAAAATTTCCTCCTTTGATGAACTGACCTAACTTGAATTAGATTAGTTAGAGTTTGATAGCCATGAAATATTAGTGATTTAGACCAAAATTTAATATGATTTTACTGATTTAATATGCTCGATTCAGTTCGAAAATTGTATTAAATGTATTTGTAATCTTGATTCCTCTCATGTTGGGACACTTAAGTTTTGTCGACTAAGATATATATTCAGATTAATTCAGTCATATATGTGTAATTCACCTCTTCATTTTGAATCATTCATACAAAATTCATCATTAGAAAGGGGTAGGGGATGATAATCTATTGTTTTGGGGGCATTTGTTTCAAGGTTTAAAATTATATTTCCAAAAATAGCATTTCTGGGAATATTATTCCCATGTAAGGTATCTTTAAAATATTGTTTGTTTAGCATCAAATATTTTTGGGATTATTTGTTAAGATTTTTGGGAATAAATTTAAAATTTTTTATTTTATAATCTATATTCCTGAGAACATATATTATAATTTCCAAAATACTCTTAACACATTAACTTCTAGAAAAAAAATATAAATTCATAAATGTTACCTGATCAATGTAAATTTAACAATTAACTTTTTCAAATTTATTCATCTCATCGAATCGAATAATTAAATAAAATGGTAAAAAAATAACAATTATGTTAAATAAAAATTACACTTCCAACAAAAGAAAAAGAAAAAACAATCATAAAGAAAGAAAAAAAAAGTCAAAAAATTGAGAGATGATTTAGTAATTATACTTAATAATTGTGATTTCCAAGTCATGGAAATTTTTTTTTCCACTCTTCAACTTGGGAATGAGATTTCACTAAATCATGGGAAAATATTTTTTCATGGAATAATTAATACTCTAAAATTTTTTTATAAAACTTACAATAAACATAGGAACACATCATTCTCAACTATCTATTTTCGGGAATAATTAAATATATTTTGAAACAAATGCTAATGTCTCAAAAAATTTTAACCACATAATTTATATAGAGGTTATCTACCCCTTCCTGCAAAACCAGCAAATTTGCTTCTGATAACCAAGTCAAAGATTACCTCCACATTTAAAGCAAGAACATGAGAGGCACATTCAATATATTAGTGATAAAAATGTTATTTACCATCCAAAAAGTAAGTGTCGATTGTATATCCATCTTATCTTTATTATATTCAATGATGATAAGGTATTTTTCCCAATAGATACCTAGTTCTTGGATATTCAAATAACACTACTCTATTAGTGAAGGCTAGAAATTATTAAATATTCATTGAGCGCATTTAATGCACATTTCAAGAACATTTATTACTATTTACTTTCATTTTTTTTATAACTTTTAATCATAAATAAAAATGAGTGGTTGTAAATATTCATCCAATTATGGGCATGGACATGTGAGAATATATTACTCTCTTCCTACAGAATATTCATCCACTTTCAGATAAAATTATCTTTTAAAATATCTATTAATTTTATATTTAAATAAAGTATAATTTTTTTATTTTAATAATACCCCTGAGTGATTAATCATTTAATGTAACATTTCATTTCCAAACACTTAATGTATTCCATAATTAATAATCATTAAGGTATATTAGTCCATACACTATAATTATATATAAGTGCTCAATTATATTATCATATTATTGATCACTTTTCTTAATAACTAGATTTGTTTAAATTTGATAAAAAATTTTGCAAAGGATGGAGTATCTCATAATTAATAATATAGTAGTATTTTTGTTTGGTGCAACGGTGTCCAAAGCTAAGCTAGAAGTTGCTTTCTATCTACGCGGATTTGAGTGGACAGAAGAAAACCTAGAAAGGAACAAATGTGGGGCCTTAGGCATCACCATCTTAAATGATCCTATTTGCTGCATAAACCTTACATGGGAAAGGAAAATGACCTACGACTATGTACAAGTTTAGGGTTTCCCCTACTTTGTCATACTATAATATAGAAGGGCGGTGATAATGAGGTGACACAAAATGTTGGAAGCCTATGCTCCATACACACGACCATATATGCCGATTTTATGTTTGACAAACTTTGAGAAAAAAGTAGAAACACTGTGCTTCAACAATTACAACCTCCACCAGTTGGCACACACCCTTAGATTATTTAAGAATTATGAGTATGATGATAGATATATTGTTACTGTTTCACTTTACGAAAGTTTTATCTTAAATATCAAATATCCGAAAGAGTAAATATGACCTGTCATGATAAAAGAATACTTATCCTTAACCTTAAAATTATTTTATATATATTAAATAATAATTTGAGTATGTAAAAAGCCATATAACATATTCCACCAGCCTAAGAATTTCTGTGAAATGAGAGGTGCATGTTAAATAAGAAACCCCAAAGACACAAGATTCTTTCGGTGAATTTGTCTTTTCAAACCCCACCAATACACGCATAGATATTCATTTTTTTCCCACGCAACTGCATGTGAATAATATATATTTATATTTCAGTTAGCACATTATATTTTTGCCGCAAATTAAAACTTGTTTCGCAAGTTTTGTGTGAGTTACAAGTACATTGAGAGGAGTTTCCCAATTTGGAGATTTTATCAGTTAGAGGCTTTACAAATTCTTTTCAAGGTTGGTTGGTGTGTGGCTGTTGACTGTTGAGCCGTAAATCATTGACTACTTGGTAGTCAAAGATTTAAGCACGAAGTCTCAAAAACTGAAACCCCGTTTGCAAGATTTTTAATCAAATTAGGTATCGATTAGTTTTTCTTGAAGATTCATTTTTTTATTGTAAAAATGCTTAAATATAAAGTATTATAAATGTAATTATACCGAAATTTTTCATTTTTTTAACATAAACTCTACAGGATACATCAAGTAGTGTTGATCTAGAAAATGAGTTCTGTTTCATTTTATTTGTGGCTTTACAATATTAAATATTAATATTTTTAATAGGTTTATTATTTGAATATATAGATTGTCTTAATGCGAAAATTAATATATAAAAATTAGAATTTAATACAAATTTTAGTACCAATATGATGAGGCGTTGGTTAGAGTGGAAAGGATTTGAATCCCTTAAGTAAGGAGTTCTGGGTTTGATTCAGGAATTTATATATATGGAAAATATATACTATTGGAAGGGGTTTTTGTTTAGATATCTAACTATATTCTAAGAGGTTAGTCTCTCACATCCCTACTAAAAGGATACTTTAAAAAACCAAAAATATAAATTTTAGTTATATAAATATCAAATCGATAGATATATTGGCCTGTTTGCTAAGTATTTTTAAAATAAAATTTAACTTTTAAAATTTAAAAAACAAAAGAACATGCTTGGAACGATTTTTTTCAATGGTGATTATAAAAACGAGAAAACAGATTTTGAGTTTTAAAACTAGAAAACAGAAAACAAGTTCAAGCTGTTTTAGAAAATAAGGAAACATGCGGTGGTAATTTTATAAATAATGGTTTTAGTGTGACACATCTTCGAATCTCAGGGTTGGTTAAAACAAGTAAAAAGCCTCCTCCATCTCCCTTATTCGCTTTGTGCACAAACTGACCATGAACATCACAAGGAGCTCTGAGGGGAGGATGATTTGGTGCTAGGGGAGGATGCAACGGCAATGTGGTGGTGGGGTTGTGATGAAGATGTAGTACGGAGGATGGGCAGAGCAGTGGTTCATGGTTCCGCATATTTGGCGATACGGTTCTAGGCGACGGTGGCTTGAGGAATGAAACACGACGATGATATGGTGACCGGACGGCAGTGCTCAGGGATTCTTGTGGTGGTGATGATGGAGGCTAAGGCACGGTGTTGATACAGCCATGCGGCGTGATGCGGTGGTTAGAGCCGGAATGAAAAAGATGATGTTGTGCTTGGGGTTGTTATGCGAAGGCGACACCTTTTATTAGCAGATCGGGGAAGAAGATGATGGATGGAGGCCGGTCATTGTATCTTTTGCACGGGAACTGAAGCTAGAAGGAGGCCACTGTATCAGATTAGTATTTGTTACTTTTAAAAAAATATTTCCCAAACAGTCTTTTTTTTTTGTTGCTTTAAAAATTTGTTTTTAAAAATAATTAGCCAAACAAATTTTTTGGTTTTTGGTTTCAAAATTTTGTTTTTAAGAACAATTTTATAAAACAAGAATATAAAAACACTTTCAAACAGACCCATTATCTTTAATATAATCACCTTTAACATTTATACAATTGAAATTCACACTTATTTATTATATTCCAATTACTCCATGTCAATTTAAGTTTGTGAAGAATCTGTACAGCACATATTTCTTTTGAATTTTGTCATTCTCTCTTTCACATCTCTTTTAGTTTTCTAATTTATAGAGGAAAAAAAAAAAAGAACATTTGTGTCTCTTGACATCTCTTACTTTTACTAGTTAGGGCTGCAAATCCGAGACTCTGACTGCAGCCTCTATTTTCGAGGATAGATGACTAAACTTTTAAGGGTTTTTCTTTTTTTCCCCCTCCTTTCAAGGTTAATATTGCTCATACCTTAGAACACTAATTAAGAATAACTTTTTTCTTGAAGTTCTTAGTGTATACAAACGTATAGATGACAAGGATTTTATATTATAATAACTAGTTAGTAGTACCTAATTTAATTTGTCTAATAACTCCTAGTGGTTGGTCAAGTGAAGTATAATAAGGTCTCATATCTAGAAGGTCATAAATTCAAACCCCTACTCATCTCCTTTGAATGGGATAAATATGAATTCTATTGTAAGTGCTATCTAAGCCCATAAATTTTCCCCGCTTTAGATTGAAATGTCACCATCTCACTATAAATTTAGTACACAAAAAAAAATCTAATTACTCATACCCTTATGTATAAATGGCTGTTATGAAGAATTTTTATGCAACTTAATATTTAACTAAGATAAACTAATAATAGGGACTAAAACCTAACATTTTTATAAATGTTTGGACAGAAAAAACAAACCAAGGATCAAAACCAAACTTTACTTATTTTTTGGGACCAAAAAAATATTTAAACTTTATAAGTATTAAGTAAATGCTCGTTGAGTATTAAATTTGTCATATCTTTGGATTTAGAAGAATCTATTCTCCAAACTTAATTCTTTTTAGATAAAAGAATCTTGACTATAACTAATTTGAATTAGAGTTTAATTTTAATGAATTGATGAAAATATAAAATTTTTTTACATTGTCGATCATCCAATTGTGTATGGGATGATTTGATTGAATATGACAATATAAATTTTACATTGTCAACACATTGAAATTAAACTCTTCAAAGTATTATACTTCCAAGTAACCTTGGTATGTGAACTATTTTAAGCATTACTCCATATGTCCTAGCCAAAACAAAAAAAAAAGACATATATAAAGAGAATAATAACTTGGTAATATAATAAAGTTATATAAGTAGATAAGATTATCCCTATTAAAATAAATATGTTCTCATTAATGGAATTAATACAATTAATTATGCTAAGGGTAGTATTGAAAAGAAAAAACAATGCTCCCTTCTTGATATTGTAAATGGACATATATGCTGAAACAAAAGAACTTTAAAATATTGATGGATTGAGTGAAATAGAGGGAGCATATAACCAAGGATAATTTAATTAAAATTAGTTTTATATTCCTATAATTGAAAATATTTAGTGTGATTTTTAATCTTTATATATAATTGATAAATATATTTTACATTTCACATATCATTATACGTACTTTATCTTTCTAAGTTAATTGACATATACTTTTAAATGAATGAAATATAACAAAAGAAATTGTAGACACAAGGCAACATACTGCTAAAAAAATTGCATTTTATTTATTTATTATAATTTTTTATCAAGTGCTATAAAATCTTGAAATAATTGGTATATAGATTGATATATATATATATATATATTATTTATTAAATTTGCCTAAATGTCTTCAAAATATTTTCTCTATTTTTCTTCTTTCTAAATTGGCCTTAAAATTTAATAGGATATATTAGACATGAAGATTTTTAATATTCATCATTTTTCTCTCCAATGATAGAAAATTTGCTTTATTTACGTGATTGCTATGGATGGCAAGACAGAAAAGTATCAGGAAGAAGGGAATATAGAGGGGGAAAAAAATCAGTGCATACGGACAACTATTTAGTGATGGATTTGGACGTCTGGAAACTGTTCAACATGCTGGCCAGAAATTAAAGATTGTTGCTCATTTTCCTTAAACAATAAAAGTCGGAAAGTGTGCTGAAGATGGCGATATATGCCTCTTGTTTTATACAAAAAGGATAACACAGAAAATCAACAACTTTATAATAAAAGCAAAGATTCCAAATCAAAATGGAAGGTCTATGTACAGCTGAATTAACTGAGATATATAATATGAGATAATAATTAAGAGAAGGAAAAAATAAAGTATTGCATATATGGCCATTTCGTTTGTATTTTCATTTACTTTTTTGTGTTTTTATTTAATTTTTAGGATTTTATAAAGGAAATGGTTAAAATAAAAACAAAAAATATT
The DNA here is from genome assembly GCA_030441495.1 of Dalbergia oliveri. Lineage (NCBI taxonomy): Eukaryota > Viridiplantae > Streptophyta > Magnoliopsida > Fabales > Fabaceae > Dalbergia > Dalbergia oliveri. Next base: position 28,853,432 of record JAMLFY010000010.1, read on the forward strand.
TTATTTATACTATTTTCATTATTTTCTTTATAAAATTATAAAAAGATATAATAAAAAATAAAAATAAGAAATAAAAATGAAAACCAAACATTCCTCACAACCCTTTTGAGCCTCTACCCAAAAGAAAAATCTCCTCTTTCAACTTCTTCAACAGCACGGGTTCTAATTTCATCTTGTTTTAAAATATAAAAATATAGAAGTTCATGTGGCCAATAATATCCATGAATATATATTTATGGTCTACAAGTCCATTTCTCTTCTCACTAACAAAGGGCTAATTTGTGTAATGTCTTTTTCTTTGCATGCATGCATGTCATGTCTTAGTTCTTGGGATTGGAAGAAACGTGTAGCTTGTAGCATCTTATTGCTAAGGCCAACTTGATCTCCCTGGTGGTGGCACCTCAGCTACAGCAACTCTACTAGTCCTTGTTTTATCTTTTATGTTTTTTTGCCTTGTATCTGTTCAATTCACTTTTCTATTATTTTTGGCAAATTTTGTCCATAGGCAAGTTACATATTTAATTTCTTCATTCTTGTCGTATTAAAATAGATAATTTTTCATATTTTAAAGTAATATATCTTAATTTCAACAGTTTTTTTAAAATAGATATTTTTTTCAATGTCATTTGTAAAAAAAAAAAAATAGTAAGAATCAGTATTTTCTATGTTCCCTTTTTTTTTTCGGTCTGACGATGGCTTGACTCTCCACCACTATTTCTTTTTTTTTGGGTCAAATACTATTTGGGTTTTCTCCTTTTGGTTTTTTGGTCTGGAGATCTTTTAGGGTGAAAAGTAATACGATTTTTCTTTAGGCCAGAAGGCAAAGAATCTTATATTTTCGGAAGCAAGGTAAATGGGCTGTCCCATTTTTGGTAAGAAGGGCAATAGGGTGTTCCAATAACTATGTGTTTCCACTATAATGGGCTAATCATTTTATATGGGCTGTGTGCGACTATTTGGACCCTACAATATGGAACATCACTTTAACTACCAATAACAGGAGCCGACCCAAAAACATTAAAAAGCTAATAATAATATTGGTTCGACCATAAAAAACCGTCTACTAACAATGGTAGGTGATTTTTTTTATGTAATTAAAAAAATGGTTTGTACCAAAAAAAAAAAAAAATTGTAGGTGGGTGAAAAATAAAACCAATAACTAGTGTGTATATATATATATATACAGAGAGAGAGAGATATATAAAGAAAAATGTAACAATGCGTCGATAACTTAAAAGAGACGTTAGATTGCATGATACGAACGTAGGAAGCGTGGATTTAATATAAGAGATGTATACTAAACAATATGGATACAAAGATATATACAACAATCTTTTAAAATCATAACACGATACAGCTATAATATAGTATATAAAATTAGTATAAAACATAAATATTAAATTAAAGGATAAAAACAATAATTTTAAAATTAACATAAATTTTGTAAACATGATGAAATTGACTTATTCATTCAATTATTATGATATTTCCATTTTGCAGATATAAAATTTATATAATCAAAGTAAGAAATTATAAATATAATTAAGAGGATCTAAAATGAGTTTAATTTTGATAGATGTGTGACATTGTCATTGTATAATTAAGTGCTTACCACTAGGTTAGAGGTGCATTTAGCTTGAGGTCTATATCCATTATAGATACCATGGGTTGAGATATTAAACCCATCGAAACCTAAGGTGACGCTAACTAATTAAAGCCAACAATCTTCCCCCATTGTCAATCGAAAGATTTGAATCCATTGCCTTACTCTAATACCACTTGTAGGATCAAACACTTACCATTAGGTCAAAAGCTATAGCTGCCAGGCAACCTTATTTCCTTAAAGGGTCAAAATCACATTTAGCTTGAGGGCTACACTCATTACAAGCACCATGAGCTTAGATGTTAAGCCCATCGAATCCTAAGGGTAATGCTAACTAATTAAAACCAACAGTCATCCAATCAAATTATTTTATTTGAATTATTTTTTAAGTTGTGGACGTGAGACCCATTTATCTTTATTAATATTGTCATATATAAATGGATTTTATACGGTCAATGTGGAAAAATTAAACTTATCCAAAATTATTTCTACCAACAACCACAACAACTATTTTAAAGTATACGTCCTTTTTAAATACAAACACCACAATCATGACATTTAAACATATAAGATGCCTATGTATCAATATATTCTTAAATTTTAATCTAAATGACAATTGAAAATGATAATATTACGTTTCTTTGTAAATTACGTAAATCGAATAACCTCTTGTAGTTGTTATTTGTTCTCTAATTATTATAATGAAAATTTTGGATCTCCACACCTAAGTTTCTCTCAACAATCATATGATATTGTGATTTAGCTTATTATATATAGTTAACCAATCGTTTAATTATAATATACGGATAATAATAAAAATAATTTGTTGACTATTATTGAAAATAAATGATTTATTTAAATATATTTTATAGAAAATTGAGTATATAAATTTATTTTGAAAATAAATTAATAGTTAAATAATTAAATAAATTGACAAAATATAAATATATCATTATATTTTATATCTTATTTTGAATATCATGTTTATAAGATTGAAAAAAACTTTGATAGATAACCTATAACAATAAAGAGTCTATTTTATGAATTTTACATATTTTGAAAGTTGAAATTGTTGAATAATGAAAGAAAATAAGTGATAATTTTATTATATCACGAGCCGTTTATAGAAATAACAATGGGTATCAATGACGAAAGGACATGCCCATGCCCTTATCTCTGTTAGAATTTTGCCTCTCATCCCCCATTATCATCATTGTCAGGGTCTATTCCTCATTCTCCATAGGGATTTGAATCTTTGCACATATTTATAGATTTATTAAAAGAATTTAAAATTTGAAATTTGAAATATAAATATCTATAATAGCAAATATTAGTAATGTAATGTAATCTAAATTAAAAAATAAAAAATACATACATGATGCAAATCTAATATAGATAATTGAAAAAATAAAGATGTGCTATCTCCTTAACCATTTAACAACGGAGACTCCACTCCCATGAGGATAAAAACTGCCCTATTCCTATCTTTATTAGGGTAATTCCGTCTCATGTGTACCCACTTTAGCAATTTTTTTGTCATTCTTGCGTTTACATCTTTTTAATAAGTTAAAATATTTTATTTATAAAAATATAAAAAATATATTTCTTAATTAATAAATAAATTTAATTTATGCGATTTCAATTACACCCCTTTCCTTGTACATACTTTTAGTAAATTAAAATATTAATTTTAAAATATATGTTATAATTAATAATTAATGTGTTATAATTAGTAAAAAAAATCACATATAATCCTAATTTATGTCATCCCAATTATTGAACTAGTATATGAATTACACAATTATTTTCAATAAAAAGTGATATAATTATTTAATTTTTTAAAATAATTAGTATCATTATCAAAGAAGTGTAAATTATGGGATTTTTTTAGATATTTTAATATTAAAAATTGAAGTCTTGTTTTTCAAAATAAAATTAATATGAAACAATTGTGGAATTGATAAATTAGAATGTTTAGGTTCTAAAAAATTAAATATGATATAGTAACAGGTAGATATTTTTTTTATGATTTTCAATGACTGCTACCTACCCGTGATCGCTATAGTGGTCTTGTAGCGTTGGCAAACACCCCACCTCGCCAGCCCACTACCTGTATGGCCGTTATAGCGTTAGGCGACGCAGGAACACCAAATTCTGCATAATCCTACATAAATGGGTCATCTTGGTACCTAGGGCCTTTCCGAACACGTGTACGTCCTGGATCACTAAGGTCATAGGACCTATTTACGAACACATGTACTTGAGATATTATAATATCCCACTATTTGTTTGTGTTGTTAAATGGTGATGTTTATAAGAATAAAAAAATTGAAGATATTTATAATGACCAAAAAAACAAAATGTTTAATATTCATAAGAATTGAATGTATACTTTAAATTACTTTTAGAGAACTAAATATCAAGTATAAAGACAAAAAACCATAATATTAAAAAAAAAGGGACCATAAGCTAAATAAAATTATAAAAATATTTGATTATGTATTTTCATATTAAAAAAAATTAACTTAATTATCTACTATTATAAAAATCATAATAATAGAAATATGTGATCACAATACATTAAAATTAAACTCATAAATAAATTAAAAAAACTAGTGTAACATAAAAAGTTTTTAGAAAAATTTCACAAACTTTATATTATCATCATTGGTTATATTTATTTTTGGTCCCTTCAATGTACCTCATCAATCATCATGCATATTTATAGAGAAACCATACACAAGCGTCTGTCCAGAAAAAAAATTACAGAAACTTTTGTACGTACATATATGATTTATTTGTTTTAATGAAACAATAGTTGATCATTCATATAGTAAAATTCCATAAATAAACTAATGTCTATTTTAAATTTATAAAACTAAACTGACAATGTTGTAACCTTTTTATAAAAGACCAATTTGATATTAAATATCTTTGCAATATCAAAGTTGACATTTCGTTAAATAATATATTAATATTTATATAATTTTTACTTATTTTGATATATGTTTTTATATTTTTTGAAGTAATTTATTCCCAATCTTGCTAACGTGCTGGCTTAAAATTTGTCATTCATTTAGACTTTGTAATTTTAATCTTTGAAAATTTAATTCTTATTTTTTGTAAAGAATTCATTTCTATAATCTTATTTATTGAATAATAATCTTTGAATATTAACATTTAAATAAGTAACAATATAAAATATAACATTACGAAAATAAAAATAATGACAAAATTCTAAAAGGGTAAAATTATAACGAACAAATATCTTCTATCGTCCCAAATTTCCTTGATCCAAACATGGTTAAATGCTACAATTGACGAAGAATAAAAGTTAGGGACAAAAAAGGAAAAGCAAACAAAAGGAAAGGCAACAGAAGTAGAGACAAGTAGTCACGTTAATGATTTCTCGTTCACTCGTCATATCATGTCCCATGCATTTGCTACACAAAATATCAGTTGTGGACCAGATGGATTGCCCAGTAACATCACCACATGTGTGTATTGACTACAAGATTAATAAATTGTTAGGTATAAGTGTCATGAAAGTAGATTAACATATTAAAATAAACGGAAGAGAATTAGATTGATATAGAATATTTATGTGAAATTTTTTTAATAATGAGTGAAAAATTACGAATAAATTGAGAAATATTTTTATAATATAGAAGATAAAAATTATACTTTTTTAAATATAAAAGAGAACAATAACATATCTCTTATATTAAGAAATAAATTTCTTTATATAAAATAAGAAACTCTTAGAAGATACTATATATATTTTTATTTCTATTTGCTCTCTATTTTTTTCTGCAGAAACCAAATGTAAAACTCTATTTTTATATAGACTTGGAAATTAATACACAATAACTTTCATAATTTCAATGCTGTACCACCATATAATACCCAATAATTCTTATAATTTCTGCTGATTTATTTTTTTCTGTTGGCAGCCACAAGTGGCTTTATGCCACTTACATAAATAATTAAGTAGCATTACAATACTCAAAAAAGAAAATAAATAAAAAGGGAAATAAATAAAAAGGCATACTAGCCACATCTATAGCCATCTCAACCATACGAAACGACGGAGTATCCTTTGTTCATTTGCGATGGCCATGCTTGGCTACGTACCAATAATTTCAGCCCTCCTATGCTTCCTATATTCCATTCATCGGAGGCTATGCTGCAAGACCCCCTTCTTTATAGATTGGCCTATCCTCGGCATGTTACCGCAACTGCTGTGGAACTTGTGGCGGATCCATGATTTCCTAACCGAGACTTTGAATCGAGAAGGAAGGACCGGTGAGTTCATGGGTCCATGGTTTACCAAAATGAACTACGTCTTAACTAGTGACCCCATCAACGTGCACCACATGATGAGCAAGAATTTCGACAACTATGTCAAGGGCCCCGAATTTCGCGAGATTTTTCATGTCTTTGGGGAAGGGATTTTCACCGCGGACTCGGAGACATGGAGGTACAACAGGTCTTTGCTCCATTCCTTGTTCAAGAATAGAAGCTTCGAGATGTTTCTAGAGAAAACAATTAAGAACAAGGTGGAGGGTAGCTTACTCCCCATACTGGAACAAGTCCAACAACAAGGGACTGTGGTTGATCTACAAGATGTATTCAGCCGGTTCACATTTGATAACATATGTTCCATAATTTTAGGATATGATCCTAATTGTCTTTCAATTGATTTACCAGATGTTGAATGTGAGAAGGCTTTTAATGAAGCGGAAGAGTCCATATTCTACAGACACGTAGTGCCGAAAGTTGTTTGGAAGCTACAAAGATGGCTTCAAATTGGTCAAGAGAAAAAGATGACCGAGGCTTGCAAGATATTTGACAAATTCATATACTCATGCATAGCATCTAAGCGCGAAGAGCTAAGCAAGTACACCAAAGTTGAAGTGACTGAGGCTCATGCTGACTTGTTTACTATTTTGATGAGAGAAGAAGAAAAGGGTCAAGAACACGATGCAAAGTTTCTAAGAGACTCAGCTTTCAATCTTTTTGTGGCTGGGAGAGATACCATAACTTCAGCTCTTACTTGGTTCTTTTGGCTTGTTGCTACGAACCCATTAGTGGAGGCCAAGATTCTTGAAGAAATTCAAGAAATTCAAGACAATTTTGGATCCAATGAAGAAAAGCACAAGGTTTTAGGCATAGAGGAAGTGAAAAAGCTAGTTTATCTCCATGGTGCTCTATGTGAAGCTTTGAGGCTTTTTCCTCCAATACCCTTTGAGCGCAAGCAACCGATCAAACCTGACACACTTCCCAGTGGACACCACGTTTGTGAAAATACACAGATTTTATTGTCTTTGTATGCAATGGGAAGGTTTGAAGAAATATGGGGAAAAGATTCCTTGGAGTTCAAGCCTGAGAGATGGATCTCTGAGAAAGGAGGTATTCTTCATGTACCATCTTACAAGTTCATTAGTTTCAATGCAGGACCAAGGACTTGCTTGGGCAAGGACTTGTCTTTCATTCAATTGAAGATGGTGGCGACTGCTATTTTGTGCAACTATCATGTGCAATTGGTGGAAGGTCATCAAGCTATCCCAAGCCTTTCAATTGTGCTTCTCATGAAGGATGGTTTGAAGGTTAGGGTATCTAAAAGAGAAGTTTGAATGTTAGATGGATGAATTTCAATTTCACATGTGTGCGAAGTGTTATAGAAACTATTTTGTGCATGTATACGTGCGATTGGGAATCAGATAATGTAGAAGAATAAGATGTACGTACGTGATTGTGTTATGAATAAAACTAAGGAAATAAATCTCTCTTAGTTTGTTTAGAGAAATATATTATTATATGTGTCAGGGACTGAATTATTCGTTTCAAGAAAATTCTATACATGACAAAATTTTTTATTATAATATTTTTATAAATAAAATATGCTTAGGATGTCAATAGGGCGTGGGTGGACTAAAAGAGATCCCCACCCTCACCCCCGTGGATGAATATTTACCCCATCCCCATCTCATATTTGTGCGGATATCTATTATTATGTTCTCTCGTGGATATCCATGGATATCCACTATATCGTTAAAATTGTCTAAAAATAAAATAAATAAAAAGAATTCTATTATTATAATTTTTGATTTATCTAATAAGTTAAAAATATTCAAATATAATTTAAATGTGTTCTAAATCCAACAATTTAAACACTTGAAATAATTGCATTTAACCAATCTAACTATGTCTTTATTTCTAGACAGGCGACAATAACATAGATTAGATGTGTGATAGCCGCATAGAAATGGAAAAATAGAGTTTTGAAATTTTAATATATATAGATGAGAATGATTATGTAATATAACACATGACAGATACCTGTAGGTACGGATATAATGATCTCCGCTCCCATCTGATTTAATAATTGGATTTTTAAAATCCTCATCCCTATTACCCGTGGGGAAACCTTTCCCCCATATTCATCCCATCGTGGATATTATCCACGGGTGTGGGTATTATTGATATCCCTAAACATGCTTATTGACTCTTTTATTGACTTTTAATAATTAATCATGTTAAAATTTTCGATAATTATTATTATTTTTTAATTTATATGATATGATTACTTGTGGCTTGCGTGAAGTTTCGCGAGAACTTTGTCCTGAACTTTCAATGAAAACTACAAAGCTGTCAAGGCATGCATCTTTTCCCACATCGTTTGTTATCTAAATCAATATTTAGCTCTGCCTCAACTTGATCGGTTATTAGGCAATTGGTACTTTGGTAGCGTTTAATTATCTCAGAGAAACAGATCGCAATAATGGCACCTGACTTAGTCGTTGTGTATGGCCTACTTTGGTGCCTTCTTAATTCAAAATTTCAATTGATACGACAAGTAGATAACAACGAAGGGGCTGTCTTCAAGTTGCCTAAAAACATGGTAAGCGACAGAGCGAAGAAGCTACTATTCCTAACTTGATAACAATATAATCGGTATTAATTACATTATCAGATCATTATCATGCTTCCTCGTTAAGAGAGCTTCTGCATGCACTAACAAACTTCAATCTTAAATTAAATTGAGCTTCAAGTTTCGGATTATGACGATGCTAACACCTTTAATCTTGAATGAGAATTAGTTTTATAATAATGAAGCAGCTCAAACGAGCCAATAAATATGTAAGAATATCTCTTCGTCCAATAAATAAAATATTAAAGAAAGAAAATGACTCCCTAGTCTCTATTTCTAGTTTTGGTTTACAGGCCATTTTGAATATTTACAAACAGACATTTGCCGACCCTAATGTCTATTTTTGGCGGAGGAAGTGATACAGAGTGTATAGGAATTGAAGGCGAGCGCACCAAAGAAGACATATTGCCATAAGGTAGGTGATAGATTTGGACCAAAACCTTCACGATATTTAGATTCTCACTATGGTCTGACGAAAAAGGCCCCATGCCAAGTACAGTTTCTCATCCATCTCTTTTAATATAATTTGCGCGCATGCTATGATATATACATCAACTTCCATGGTCCTGTATATAAAAATTTAATTTTAATACATTAATATTATAAAAAAATTTATATTATTGTATAATCAAATTTTTTATTTAGATGATTTAAGTAATGAAAATAAAAATTAATTATATCTGTTAATATGATATTATATAATTTGATAGTTATATAAAAAAATTTTATACCATCAGAATATTACAATTGGATGTGTACTCATGTTATGGACATTGTTTTGTGGTTGGAAAAGGAAGCTCAAATTAATATCTATGGTACTGATAATTTATATGTGGCTTGAGAAATTAATCAAATAATGGATTGAATATCTAAAAGAGTACAAAGCATGACTTTGCTCATTACCCAAAAAAGAAAAAGCATGACTTTTCTCGTGACACTTGTGTTACGGACGATTTCCTGTGATTCTCTCAAATATTTGTTCATTATTGTGCTTTATACAAATACATGTAATTGTAATGAAAACTTCACATCTTTCAGTAACAAAAGACAATCTTCACAAAAATTTGTAGAATGGAATTTCATTATTCCACACCTTGCCCAAGGCTGTGTTGCTGCGTTTAGACAGAGTATTCTAGAATTTCATTTGGTAAATCATTTTATTATGTGGGCTGTGGGTAACTATTTGGACCCTACGGTATGGAACATCAGTTCAACTACTAACAATGGCAACCGACCCAAAAAAGAAAAAAACTAATAATAATAATGGCTCAACCTCAATTTTTTTTATGTAATTAAAAATATGGTATGTGGCTGAAAAAAAAAACCAATAACTAATACTTGTGTGTGTGTATATAATATATATATATATATATATATATATATATATATATATATATATAGAAAAATGTAACACTCTGTCGATCAAAGAAAAAAACAAACTAAACACAAATATTTAAAGGATTATAGTATTTAGTATGCTCAACTTAAAAGAGACCTTAGACTGCATGATACGAACGTGGGAAGCGTGGATTTAATATAAGAGATGTATACTACACAAGAAAGTAGTTATTGACACTCCAGCATGTCTATTGTCACTCCTCCTTTACTATTGTTTATTGTGTTCTTCCTAAAATATCATTCCTTTCATTTTTTTATTTATTAACATAGTAATATAACATTGAATAATTATTATCAATTATATTTCTATCCAAATTTATAAATTTTCAATTAAATATAATTTATTTTATATTTGATATTATTAAATTTTATTTTCATATATACAATTAATTTATTCAACAAAATTTATGTGAATTTAACTATTAGATTATTTTTAAAATTTTTCTTAATATAGTAGTTATATAAATATTAAAACAATGGGCATTCAACCAACTACTAAATGAATGAACAATATTGACAAATTAGTATGATGTAATTTATCATCATATATCCAATGTTTTATTTGAATGTAATATTATTGATACCGGAAAAATTCTTTTAATGTTTCATTATTTTTGCCTTAGCAATCTATTTTATAATGTCGTAAAACAATTTATCCTAACGTTTTTTTTTTCATAAAACATGCTAAATTTTTTTATAAAAAAATTGATAAAATTCATAATTGCAACTGAAATCAAAACATGTTGCTTTTTATATAAAAAAATATAAATTTAGTGTTTGTTATGATATATAGATTAAGCGAAGGATTATTTAAAAAAAAAAGAATAGATCATAAGATAAAAATAATAAAATTAAAATATGCTTGATATAAGCCTTTTTAGTATTAAAAAATAATTTAAAATGAAACATTGGATATATGATAAATAATTTATATTATACTTTTTTTTAGGAATACTTTTTGTTTATTGTTATTGATTTACTTTTTTAGAAAAAAATATCTTGAATAATTATAAAAATTATTCATTGTTATATTACTATGTTGATATAAAAAAAATGAAAGGAAGGGTATTTTAGAAAGAATATAATAAATGATAGTAAAGTGTGAGTAGCAATAGACATATTGGAGTGACAAAATAAACAATATGGATACAAAGATATACACAACAATCTTTTAAAATTATAGCACAATACAGCTATAATATAGTATATAAAATTAGTATAAAAACACAAATATCAAATAATAATTTTAAAATTAACATAAATTTTGTAAACATGATGAAATAGACTTATTCATTCAATTATTATGATATTTCCATTTTACAAGATATAAAATTTAAATAATCAAAGTAAGAAATAATAAATATAATTAAGAGTATCTAAATGAGATTAATTTTGATAGATGCATGATATTGTCATCTAATCAAATTATTTTATTTGGATAATTTTTAAATAGTGAGCGTGAGACCCATTTATCTTTGTTAATGCTGCTATATATAAGTGAATTTTACAAATTAAACTCATCTAAAATGTAACACAACCACAACAACTATTTTAAAGTATATGTACTTTTAAATACGAACACCACAATTATGAAATTTAAACATATAACATGCCTATGTATCAATATATTCTTAAATTTTAATCTAAATGACAATTGAGAATGATAATACTACATTTCTTTGTAAATTAAGTAAGTTGAATATAATAACCTCTTATAGTAGTTATTTGATCTCTAGTTATTATAATGAAAATTTTGGATCTCCACACCTAAGTTTCTCTCAACAATCATATGCTACCGTGGATTAGCTTATTATATGTAGTTAATTAAGCTGAGAGCCCACTAAATCAAGCGAATGACTATTATCACTCCTAAATGTCTATCCTTCTTTCATTAATTTTTAGTTGCTTTGTCTTAATTGACCTTATAGATATATTCCCCCAAATTATGATCAATAAAGATTTAAATGAGGGAGAGTTATACTAATCTAGAAATAAAATGAGAAATTTATTACATCGCCATATATATATACTCAAAAGAGTTAGGAGTTTGAGGGAATTTGAAGTGAACTAAGCAAGTAAGACTAATGGGACTTATAATATACACCCCTCAAAGTGGTGTCCTAGATGTTGAGTATAGCTAGGCTGCTTCTCTTCATGTATTGACTAACCTTTGCATCATATAACTACTTATATAGTCACACACACACACACACACACAAAAAGACATGTCTTTTGTAAAATATTTCATATGAACATTTTTCATACCTTTTATTATTTTCTCAAATCAAAATAATAATTTAACATACATTTTTATTATCAGATATTATCTTATTTGAAAATTATTATTCATTTAACCAATAATCATTTCGAAATTTGAAAATATTTAATGTTACTCTCATAATATTTATGCACTATATATTATAAGTACTACGTTATAACAAACTTATCTCATATAATTATTTATATTTATGTATTAAATTATTTTTATTCAATAATACATACACAATATAAGAATGAATTTTTGAAATTAATAATAAGTAAAACCAATCACAATAAAGATAATTGAGTTAATGTTCATTTTAGTCCTTCACTTTCATTTGTGAGTCATCTTATTCCCTCACTTTTAAAATGAGTCAAATTAATCGCCACATTACAAAACGTGAGTCAAATTAATCCTTATTTCATTTTTATTTAATATTTTATTAATTAAATGATGATGTGTAACATTACGTGATATTTTATCATATCATGTGTTATTGAAGTAGAATGAAGTTTAAACTAACTTATTTTGGTATCTAAAATTGTATAAAATGAGTTATTTTATGACTTAGAATGAATGTTTAAATGACTCATTTTGTGTAATTTTACATATTAAAATGAGTCATTTTAAATTTTTATTCTACTTCAGATAACATATGGTTTGTCAAGGTATTACTTAAGATTACCTATCATCATTTAATTAATAGAATATTAAATAAGAGTGGGTTGAAGGACTAAAATGACTCACTTTATACAACATCTGATTAATTGATTATTTAAAGTTAAAGGACTAAAATGACTCACGAATATAAAGTGAGAGATGCAAATGAACATTAATTCAAAGATAATTACCAAATCATGAATACATCAGATTTACAAGAAAAGAAGTAATAAAAATTAATTTCATGTGACTAGCTAATTCACAATATCAAGTTTTGCCTTATTTTTATGATAAAAAATAAATAACAAAAAATATAGCAAAAGCTAATTGGTCAATAAAATATTTTAGTATTATATGTTTATTTAATATTTATTTAATTATATTAACACTGTATTTTAAAAGAATTGATGTGTATATCGTATATTGTAATTTTTTAAAGTTGTTTGTATATTAAAATTGAATATCACAGTTTATTAGTATGCCTTTATTGTTATTTATTTTTACTTAATATTTTTCAAATAAATGGTCGTTTTTATTATATTTAGATAATTATAGTATCCAAAAGTTTAAACAAACAATTTAATGTTTACATCTAAATGATTATATTACATAAATTAATTTTTACTTTTTATATTCAATAAAAAATAATTTCAAAGAAATATCTTTTTTGTTATTGGTAAAATGACTTTAAATAATTTAACAATTTTTAATTGAACTAATAGCAATAATAAATAAAGATAAAATCATGATTAATAATGAATAATTAATATTAAACAATTATTTTGATTAAGATATGAGATGAATGGCATTCTAACAAACTAACTAAAAATGAGTGAAAATGAGAGAGTGATAATAGGCATTTGAAAATGACAATAGCCACTTACCTAAAACAAACATACTCAATTTTTCGTTATTTATTACCACACTTCATAAATGATACATGTGAATTTTCAAAGCATGCTTCTTATAAATAGTTTTTTTTCCAGATATCCATTAAAGTAACTACTTTATTCGCATATTATATTCATTTAAGAGGTAAATACTAGCCATAATTTTTAAAGAAGTTTAATTTGAACATATGGTATAAAAAAATGCTTAAATATGTTTTTAATCTCTACAAACATAAGTATCTTGCTTTTAGTCCCTTTATATTTTTTTGTTAGTTTTAAACCCCTTATTTTTCTAATATTATGTTTTTGGTATAGCACTATTTGTTTGTATTGTTAAATAATGATGTTTATTGTAATATTCTAATTTTTAACCTCTTATGCGTACATCATAATTAGCCAATTATTAGATTTCTTACATTTTGATTTCATATGATGAGCTTTTAGTTTTTTTTTAACTACTTTTAACGAAAAATAGAGAATACTTTTTTTAAACTTAAAACGCAAGAGTCTCATTCGTAAGTACATAATATAAACTAATGCAACTTGTGAATAAAACCACACTCCATAATAATAAACATATGGAAGAACAAATCCTGGACATAGTAAGCAATTTAACATCACAAATCAACACACCATCATATAACAAGATACTAATATATCATAAGAGGGCATGAGTCCATGGAGGACAACCACTCCTAATATTAGTCGCATAAGACATAACATAAGATCCTAATAAAGAGCATGACATAAGTGAATTGAAGCTAAGAATTGGCACTAAAGCCTAGTCTCAAATACAGCTATCCATAATGTTAGGGAAATCTCAACACATAAAGGAAATATATAAATATAATCAGTAATTTACATACTCTAGAACAACAAATAAAAGATATGCAATAATATGACATCTAATCTCTAAGCCTACACAATCTCCAAAGATCATAGGACCCAAGGGTCTCCTACATTCTTATCCCGAAGGCTGTCCGAAGACGACACGAAAAATAAGAAGGGGTGAGAATCCAAAGGAAACTCAGTCATTCAATAAACATAGTTCAAGTGTCATCGTAATCGTCTCCAGTTATTTTTGTTTAATTATGAAATAAGTGAACATGCTTTAGTTTATTTCAATTAGTTTGCAAACAAAAGTCTCGAAGTGACACATATTTTAAGTCTTGTAAAAATTCTTGATTTAACAAGTAATAATCTAGAGATCATAACATTAATAGCACATTATAATGTACATATAAAGAAACTTGCATGAAGGAGTAAAAGAATCAAAACATAGCACTTTCTCTATCACATTTGATTAGTAACTTTAATTTTTCTAATATATCACCCTCTCTCATGTCCCCTTAACCAACTCATCACCGTCCCGCAATTTAACTATCATCTAAACTCTAAATCACTTATCGCCTAGGATGAGTTCAACCTAACTATCCATCGCTAGATTTAAATAGGGATAGAGGGAAAAATTTTCACTTAACATTAAATTTAACTTTCTTGAATCTCATGTTCCACCATCATGTGAAAGCCTCCTAGATTATTAAGAGACACAAACATACCCTTTGTGTATTTCAAAGACAAAGATCACATTTCCATCATTTAACATTTCAAATAAAAAGTCACTCAGGAATAGAAACAACAATGACATTTCCAAATATCATTCACATATAAATATCCCAACCCACAACATCAAGATCACATCCACTTTAGATTAACATATTAAAGCTCAAACCAGAATTTTATCCTTCAAATCAAGTAGAGTAGTTCAAAGACCCCAAATTCTCAAATCCAATGTTCGCACATTACACCCTAACATTTGTACACAAAACACAAGTCAAGAATGCAAAAAACCCAAGTCCAAAATGTCATGAAAAGAAAAACACAATTTTTAGTATAGTTCACATTTCAATTGCTAAGTTGATAAAACTTCAGCACAACTTTCAAATCCCTTTAATATGCCAAGGCTAAACCCACGTATTCAAGAAACTCATACATTAAAATTTCTTTAGAACTTTAATTATCTTTATATATATATAAATGTGTGTGTGTGTGTGTGTTTGTGTGTGTGTGTGTGTATGTATATGTATATGTATATATGTGCGCACAAGGCTTGATGGCTGAAATGTACACACAAGGAAAGCCAAGCTCCTAGAAAACATGGCTTTTAAAACATTTCGTGGGCTCACTAAAATGGAAAATTCTTTCCTAATCCTTAAGTAGCTTCCAGGGAATTATATAGGAAGGCACACAGTGACACATAAAAAGAAAGCAAAGGAAATAAACATTTGAATGTTTTTGTTAGATTCTTCCTTACTCTTATTAAGTTCTCACAGTTATCATTTTGACTAAAGCACCTACTGAATATATACACACTAGTCATACGCTATTTAGCTTTCTTATGGTCTAGATGCACAATACATATCAGCACAACAAATTTCCATTCTTTAATTCCATTTGCACTTATCCAACCTTTTGACTCATAGTAAAACATATAAACTAAAAGCTAATGCATAGAATTAATATCGTGGACCACTTTATGGGCAAATGGCATAAAAGAAATACAACCTCCCCTTTTATATATATTCCTCATAAAGCTGCAACGCCCATCATGAGAAGAAGATTTATTTGTTCCTTTATAACATTAGCTCGTAAAGCATCAAAGTCCAGTGCAAGAAACACAAGCAACACAGATGCAGCTCAAAAACCACATTTTCGTGTACATTATTTTAAAGCAGAAACAGAGCATCAATACCTCATTCTAGGATCAAATAGCAAGCAAAATAAAAGGGTTTCAAGATAAAATCCCTTACATTATTTTTCTGCATAAAGAAACAGCCCCCAACTCCCTATAGTTTCAGTTTCACAAAATATCATTGAGACTATGTGTTGGCCAAATATGCACACAAGAGGACACATAAGTATTTGAAAGTCATGGACACTCTTAACTATGAAATGCGTGTGCGTGTGAGTGTATATATATATATACATATATACACACACACACCATGGGCTCACGTTACAGGCTTGAAAACCCAAGCAATCGCGATATTCATTTCCAAAAAAACGTCTAGATTCAAAGTCATCAAACTAAGCAAACAAGTGGCTGTGTTGTGTAATAAGGTAATGAAAACAAAAGCACTCATATATGTACCACGTATACAGGTTAGTAATTTGTACTTTTCCAAGCTATAATGCATCCTCCACAAGTCATTATATTAGAGTTTAGAATCTGAAATTGGAAAGCACAACTTGAAACCGAGAAGTACAAGGACAGGAAAAGAAAAAAAAAGAAAAATAGATAAAATAAAACAAAACCGATTTGAAACATTACGAAACTGAACATCTAAGGGAAGAACAGAGCATAGGCATTCATTCATCATCAAACCAGATTAAAGAGCTTAAAAACCAAACCCAACAGTCATTTTCGGATTTGTAGTTCTCTTAAATAGGATGGGCTCAAAATCTCATTTTGGAGCTCAAATATGAATCAAAAGGAAATATTTTTAGAGAGAAACCCCTGCCATACTTCCAAGCTTTGGGCTTCAAGAACTCAACCTCATCAGCCACCTTGCTCCCCTCTCCCCGTCTTCGTCGCCTTGCCGCGCCAGGGTGCCCTTCTGCTTTTGCTAATCTGCTTCTGCTTTCTTTTCCAATCTGCTTCTGCGAATCCGCTTCTGCTTCTTCTGCGGGTTTGTTCTGCTCCTTATCTGCCTCTGCTTCTTTTGTGAATCTGTGTCTGCTCCCTTTGTGGGTCTGCTTCTGGTCCTTTGGAAGAAAAACAAAATGAAGGGAGGGGTGCTATGGAGGAGGGAGTCCGGCGGCTCCAAAGGGTGGGTAGACTAGTTTTTCTTCTCTTTTGTTTTTTTGTGTGTGACTCATTAATAGGTGATAGTAGTAAGATAATTTTATGTGTAAAAATACTAAATTAGTAATTAAATAAATTCAAGGCTTTAATCAAATAATATCTTCATGTTGCACTCATTCAAATAAATTTTATTTTAATAATGTGTTTTAAAATTTGAATTAAAGGGAGTTTTAAATTTTTAAAAAGGATTGACATTAACTTTTAAAATAATTTAACAAAACAACTAACATAAACATGTACTCAAATTATTAAGAGGAGAATGTCTAATTATTTATTTTAATTAAGGAAATAAATTCCTAATTAAACTCAGTTAATCATAATTAACACATAAATATGACAAAAAGAAAATTGGGACATTACATTTATAAGGATAAAAGAAAATTGAAAATATTTATAATGACAAAAAAAAAGTTCAATATTCATAAGAATTGAGTGTATATTTTAAATTACTTTTAGAGACCTAAATATAGAGTATAAAGATGAAACTGATAACTCCCTTAGGAGTTATGTTTTTCTTTAGTTTTCTTAGAATATTTAGTTTGGTGATAGTTAGTTTTAGTTTTTCTAGTTACTCTTTTTACAATATTTGATCTAAATTCTTGCATGATTACACTCACGCTTAACCTTGCACTCTAGTGTGTTTTCTATTGGTTTTGTAGCTTTTTAGAAGAAGAATTAGGGTAGCATTTGATCTAGGAGTGCAAAAGAGCAAGAATTAGAGCTGAAAGGATGTCAGAAATCCATGCTGAAGAGAGAAATCCTGGAGCATGGTCCTGAACTTGCCACGCTACAGCGTGGGTTGTTGAATTCTCATCATCTCACTTAAGTCACGCTCCAGCGTGGTGCACGAATCCATGTGACCCTTCTGTCCTCTTGCCCATGATTGGCACAAAAACCTAGGCAACCACGTTGGAGAGCATCACACACTAGAGAATACCAAAAATTGGGAAAGAGGAGGCTAGAGCTTGGGAGAGCACAAAGGGATTGGAGCTTCAAGAACTTGAGAAGGAGACTTCTCTTGGATTATTCTACAACTCTTTATGTATTTTTCTTTGTTCATGGCTTCTTCTTATCTTTCTTTCATTTTTGTTGTTTTTATCTCATTTTCTATGATGTGTAACTAAACCCTTTGCCAAGGGTGGTTTATGGAGACTATGTGTTTGATATTATGCTAATGTGAATGAATTTATGTTTTGTTCTAAATTGATAGTAAGCATTGTATTTGAGCTTATTTATCTTGAATTGTTTGATCACCAATTTAGGATTGTAGGGACTTTTACAAATTTGAGAAAAGGGTAAGAGTCATGCTTATGAATACAATGCCATGAGTTGAATGGCACCTAGAGATAGGCAAACATGATTCATGTGGTATTAAAAGATTTGAGAACTTCTTGTAGACTTAAGTATGCTAAGAGATTAGGTGTTTAACTGTACTTGAGTGACATTAGATGATCTTGAAAAAGATTTTAATGACATGATGATCCTACCATCACTTAATTGAATTTGGACAAGGCATATTGATATTCATATTGCATTTTGTTCACTCATAGTTGAAATAAATCACCCTAGCATTTAACTCCATCAATTCTCATATCGCTTTTACATTGTTCTAGCACTTTAGTCTTTATTCATTTTGATATCATCTCTTTTCAATTGTTCAACTTGTTATCAATTAGCTTGAATCGGTATTTGAATTATCCCTCTGGGACGACAACTCTCTCTTTTACTCTATTACTTGACGACCTAATATACGACAACTTGCTGTCACTCTCCTTTGGGAGCGATCAAAAACCATAAGAGACCAAAAGCTAAATAAAATTATACAAATATTTAATTATGTGCTGTCGTATTAAAAAAGTATTTGACTTTATTACCTACTATTTTAAAAGTCATAATAATAAACATATGTGATGATAGTGTATTAAAATTATATTCATAAATAAATAAATAAAAAAAACTATTGTTACATAAAAAGTTTTTAGAAAAATTTCACAAACTTTATATCATCATCATTGGTGATTTTTATTTTTGGTACCTCCAATGTACCTCGTCAATCATCCTGCATATTTATAGAGAAGCTATACACAAACGGTTATCGAGAAAAAATAAATTACAGGAACTTTTGTACGTACATATATGATTTATTTATTTTAATGAAACAATAGTTAATCATTCATATAGTAAAATACCATGTAACCAAAAAATAGTAAAATATCATAGATAAATTTTTGGGATAATTACATAGATCTCCCTTAAATTTTATTGATATTATATTTATTCCCTTCTAATTTTAAAAGCTGACACTTACCTCCATTAGTTATTTAAACGTGTTACAGAAACACCCCTTAGATATCACAGACCATTACCACTGTTAATTAATTGATTTTTAAAAATAAAAAAACAAATAAAATGACTTTTATGGCCTTGGATGTTTTATCAATTTTCATTGAGTGCTATTCTCTAATAACTCACTCCTCATTCCTCCAGCAGCGGTGCTTCCCTTCCGCCGATGCCGGTGCTCACCACCTCCACACCACACAGTACTCACTGAAATTTCTCTTTCGTTTTGCTACATATCGAGGATATAAAGATCCTCTCCATTACCCCAAATGACTTCATTACTCAACCTTGATCTCTCTCAATCCAATCAAAACTGATCCGCCAAAAGGGGAAATTATTGTTTGTCTTTGAAGTTTGAATTCACGACTATTAGTTGAGGAAGCACAAACAACTGTGCCTTTTGTTTTCTTTTTCTTTTTTCTTTGGGTGGTTAATGGAAAGGGGTTTGTGCTTGCTGTTTGCCTTTTTTTTTCCTTTTTTAGTCATTTGCTTAGTCCGGTGTTTAAGATGGTGAAGAGATAAATTTAATTATAGTCATGAGGCTCATGAGAGGGAGCAATAAAATGATGAATGGTTTGATACTTTGATGATACTGTAAGATCTGGAAACACATCGTGCAGTGAAGAGAAAGGGGAAAAGGGAGGGCGAAGGGAGAGAGGTGAAGGGGAGGTGAATTTAAGATTTTTCAATTAAAGGGTAAATTGGAAAAATTATAAATTATGTTAACAGAGCTTAACAATGTTAAGAGTTAAGGGAGGTAAATGTTATGCTACAAAATGGAGGGGAGGTAAGTGTATTATTGATATACTTTAAGGGAGCTAGATGTAATTAGTCCTAAATTTTAAAAAACTAAACTGACAATGTTGCAACCTTTTTATAAAAGGCCAATTTGATATTAAATATCTTTGCAATATTAAATTTGACATTTCGTTAAATAAGATATTAATATTTATATAATTTTTACTTATTTTGATATATGTTTTTTATATTTTTTTAAGTAATTTATTCCCAATCTTGCTAATGTACTGGCTTAAAATTTGTCATTCATTTAGATTTTGTAATTTTAATCTTTGAAAATTTAATTTTATTTTTTTGTAAAGAATTCATTTCTATAATCTTATTTATTGAATAATAATCTTTGAATATTAACATTTAAATAAGTAACAATATAAAATATAACATTACGAAAATAAAATATACTGACAAAATTCTAAAATGGTAAAATTATAACGAACAAATATCTTATATCGTTCGAAATTTCCTTGATCCAAACACAGGTTAAATACCACAATTGACGAAGGACAAGAGAAGGCAAACGAAAGGGAAACACAACAGTGAAGTAGAGACAAGAAGTCACGGGAATAATTTCTCATTCACTTATCATATCATGTCCCATGCATTTGCTATACAAAATATCATTTGAGGACCAGATGGATGCCCTGGTAATATCACTCTTTTAATTAGCAAGCAGCTTTACAAAGAGAAATATTACTGGAACACGTAAAATATAGATATAATATATAAATATAAGTGTGGATAAGTATTAAGGTATATGTGTGTATTGACTATAAGAAAAGTGTATATATATATATATATAAACGAGATGTGATATTCAATACAAAAAAAATATGTATAAATAACTAAGTAGCATTACGATACTGATGGATTACAATTTTTTTACAAAAGAAAATAAATAAAAAAGCATACTAATAAAATACTGTATTTTATTTTTTTAAATATATTATCAATATATAAAAATAAATTTAATTTTTATACATCAACGATATCAACTAATAAAATTGTCAAAGTAATAAATTAAATCATAGAAAATAATTACATGTTATCACAACCACTAGTTATGGTTTGTCATATTAGATAGATTCCTATATGAGCACAAATTTAACACCTTATATTTATACATGTTTAAAATAAAAATTGACCCTATCAATCTTATTTAACACACACTCACTCATTTTTGGGCCAGGGTGAAAAAAGTGATTTTCACCTGAAATAATAATCTCAAACAAATGGCCCCTAAATATAGAAAATGTCACATGTTCTCAATAATTTTTTGGGCCAATTGATGTGTTAACATGTGGCATTTTGTTTGTTCCAAGTGTTACCCTTATCATTTTTACTCTGTCCGTCTAAAAACCAAAAAGGGATGAAAATCTCATGTGTCTAAATCATGTCTCATTTTATATCTTATTAATCATTTTTTTATCATGCAAATGATGAGCATTTAATAATATTAAAGATTTTTGAATAGTTACAAATATATATTATTTATATATTTTTCACATTGCAAGAAATAATTGATGAAGGAAGGGATATGATCTAGAGACATGAAAATGAAATACTTAAGTACCTTTAAAGAAAAGAAAATATTTGTTCTATTCTATTTATTACTCCCTCCGTTGCATGTTATATGTCCATTAGTTTTAAATTTTTTCTAACTTTATTTGTCTATTTATTAAATCAAGGCAATATTAAATTTTATTTTACTAGTTATACACTTATTATAATTAAGGGTAACCTATTTGTTTTTGTTTTCTCAAGAGAATTATTATATTTGTTAAATGGGGTCAATCTTGTTAATTAAAATACTTTTATACTATTATCAAAATTCATTTATTATTTTCTTAATATTTGTGTTTTTTTTATTTTGGACGGATAACATGCAATGGATGGAGTAATTGATAACGAGTCAATTATTGCATTAAAAATATAGAAAAATAATAGGAGACTATAATAGTAAACATAGTTAATGTATTAATTAATAAATAACATAATAGAGCAAAATGTTTTCTTTCACTATTAGTACACCTAAATTTTTTTCATGATTTTCATCTTATAAAAAAGCATATAGATTAAGAAAATAATAAATAAATAAATATTGATAATAGTAAAATGTTGTATAAGTGAACCATATTATTGTCCTATTAAAAAATAAAAGTAAATAATGTCATAATAAATTATATTAAGGAAAGTATTGAAAATAAAATATACTTCCTTAAAATAACAATTGGACAAATGTTTTGAAACAATAAGAAAAAAACTTAGCAGATAAAGTGAAAAGAATGGACTACATTCATGCATGATTGTGTTTTTCTTTCTCCAATAACTTTAATTTTACACACATCAGCAGCCTATCAATTGAAAGTCGGGCATCGCCCATTCGACCCTGTTCATAAAATATCATTTAATTTTATGAGAAATTTTTATATATGAGCTCATATGTAACTCATTATATTTAGATTTATTCACAATAAAAGTAAATCTAATCAAGTTAAATTAACATACATTCATTTATTCGTAGGTGTCATTAACTTTTGATAAATATATCTAATAATGAATTCTTAGAATTGTGTGTAGAATTTTTCCAATTCTAAATATGTAAATAGAGAGAGACATGACGATGCACACTCGCAAGAATGACACACTAGCCACATCTATAGCCATCTCAACCATAAGAAACGACGAATCATCCTTTGTTGATTAATTTGCGATGGCCATGCTTGGCTATGTACCAATAATTGCAGCCCTCCTATGCTTCCTATATTCCATTCATCGGAGACTATGTTGCAAGAGCCCCTTCTTTATAGATTGGCCTGTCCTCGGCATGTTACCGGTAGTGCTGTGGAACTTGTGGCGGATCCATGATTTCATAACCGAGACTTTGAATCGAGAAGGAAGGACCGGTGAGTTCATGGGTCCATGGTTTACCAAAATGAACTACGTCTTCACTAGTGACCCCGTCAACGTGCACCACATGATGAGCAAGAATTTCGACAACTATGTCAAGGGCCCTGAATTTCGCGAGATTTTTCATGTCTTTGGGGAAGGGATTTTCAACGCGGACTCGGAGACATGGAGGTACAACAGGTCTTTGCTCTATTCTTTGTTCAAGAACAGAAGCTTCGAGATGTTTCTAGAGAAAACAATTAAGAATAAGGTGGAGGGTAGCTTGCTCCCCATATTGGAAAGAGTCCAACAACAAGGGACTGTGGTGGATCTACAAGATGTATTTAGCCGGTTCACATTCGATAACATATGTTCCATAATTTTAGGATATGATCCTAATTGTCTTTCAATTGATTTCCCAGATGTTGAATGTGAGAAGGCTTTTAATGAAGCGGAAGAGTCCATATTCTACAGACACGTAGTGCCGAAAGTTGTTTGGAAGCTACAAAGATGGCTTCAAATTGGTCAAGAGAAAAAGATGACCGAAGCTTGCAAGACATTTGACAAATTCATATACTCATGCATAGCATCTAAGCGAGAAGAGCTAAGCAAGTACACCAAAGTTGAAGTGGCTGAGGCTCATGCTGACTTGTTTACTATTTTGATGAGAGAAGAAGAAAAGGGTCAAGAACACGATGCAAAGTTTCTAAGAGACTCAGCTTTCAATCTTTTTGTGGCTGGGAGAGATACCATAACTTCAGCTCTTACTTGGTTCTTTTGGCTTGTTGCTACGAACCCATTAGTGGAGGCCAAGATTCTTGAAGAAATTCAAGATAATTTTGGATCCAATGAAGAAAAGCACAAGGTTTTAGGCATAGAGCAAGTGAAAAAGCTAGTTTATCTCCATGGTGCTCTATGTGAGGCTTTGAGGCTTTTCCCTCCAATACCCTTTGAGCGCAAGCAACCAATCAAACCTGACACACTTCCTAGTGGACACCATGTTTGTGAAAATACACAGATTTTATTGTCTTTGTATGCAATAGGAAGGTTTGAAGACGTATGGGGAAAAGATTGCTTGGAGTTCAAGCCAGAGAGATGGATATCTGAGAAAGGAGGTACTCTTCATGTACCATCTTATAAATTCATTAGTTTCAATGCAGGACCAAGGACTTGCTTGGGCAAGGACTTGTCTTTCATTCAATTGAAGATGGTGGTGACTGCTATTTTGTTCAACTATCGTGTGCAATTGGTGGAAGGTCATCATGCTATCCCAAGCCATTCAATTGTGCTTCTCATGAAGGATGGTTTGAAGGTTAGGGTATCTAAAAGAGAAGTTTGAATGTCAAATGGATGAATAATTTCAATGTCACTTGTGTGTAAAGAGTTATAGAAACTATTTTGTGCATGTATATGTGTGATGGTAAATTAGATGATGTAGAATAAGATGTATGTGATTGGGTTGTGGATAAAACTAAGGAAATAAATCTCTCTTAGCTTGTTTCCAGAAATATATTATTGTACGAGTCAAAGATTGACTTATTCGTTTCAAGAAAATTCTACATGACTAGAATTTTTTATTATAATATATTTTTTTATAGAATAAAACATGCTTGTTGACTTTTAATAATTAATTATGTTAAAATTTCTGAAAATTATTATTTTTATTTATATAGCATTACTTGTGGCTGTTGTGAAGTTTCGAAATATGTTTGCACTTTCAATGAAAACTACAAGGCATCGTCTTTTTCCACATCGTTTGTTACTAAATCAATATTTAGCTCTGCCTCAACGTGATTGATTATTAGGCATTTGGTAGCGTTTAATTATGTGAGAGAAACATATAGCAATAATGGCACCTGACTTGGTCAATGTATGGCCTACTTTTGGTCCCTTCTTACAATACAAAATTTCAATTGATACGACAAGTAGATATTAAATGACGGTGCTCGCTCGTGCGCAGGTAGAAAAGTTATTTACAAGATAAAGATATATGGTTTATAACTTTTAGGATATGTTTATAATATTTTATTTAATGGTTTATAATTTTTTATGTATGATTTATAATTTTTTTTTCTGTAATCACTTTGATTAAGAGGTTATGAATATTTTTATTGTCCATATACCTTACAACTTCTAAAGAAGGTTTACAATATTTTGTTCAATGGTTACAACTTTTCATGTAAGCTTACAATTTCTTTTTTCACCTTTCTTTTCAGAAGTTACAACTTCTAAACATACGTTTATAACATTTTATTCATTGGTTACAACTTTTTAAAAGTTTACATTTTTTTCTATTCATCTTTCTTAAGAGCCATTATCCACAGGTTTACAATATTTACTCATAGGTTATAACATTTACGCATAGATTTATGACTTTCTATTGACCCCACCTACACATATATTTTACCAATTGGCCACTTCATATCTTTATGCTACATATAACTCTTCCATCTACATAAGAATCTCCTTGATTGATTCATACGACAACAGTAACTATCAAATTCATACAATATAATCGCTATTTATTTTTTTTAGGAATATAATCGGTATTAATTACATCATCATATCATTATCATGCTTCCTCGTTAAGAAAGCTTCTGCATGCACTAACAACTTTAATCTTAAATTAAATTGAGATTAAAGTTTAGGATTGTGATGATGCTAATACCTTTAATCTTGAATGAGAATAAGTTTTATAATGAAGTAGTTCAAACGAGCCAATATCTCTTAGTCCAATAAATAAAATATTAAAGAAAGAAAAAAACTCCCTAGTCTCTATTTTCTATTTTTGGTTTACAGTCTCTATGTATTTTTATTGTATCTAATGATAATGAGCTTAAAGCTTTCATCACTCGCAATACTTCTTTTTTTTTTTTTGAGAGGTAAATCCTTTAAAATGTTCTTCCTTTTCTATTGTATTGATTTTGTGACATACATATATCTATCACGTTTGTGAAGTTTGTGAGCGCACAATTATAGATAAACTTGCGAGAGCGAAAGTTAATTTTTTCTATGGAGTGAAAATTTGAAATTCATTCTTTGTAAGTGTTGAAAATATTTCATAAAAATATTTAGAATTTTCAAATTTTCTTGTGTTCATATCCAAACAAGTAATTTTTGTGTCAAGTCATTTAAAATACTTTTAAAAAAAATTACTTTCTTGAAATACTCAATCCAAACACACTCTAAGATTTCTTTAACCACTTGTGTTTGTTTGGATAGAGTATTTCCAAAATACAAGAGAATTTAAAATGTTAAGAAATTAAAATATTTCAACTAAATTCCCTTTAATTTTTAAGTTTTTTTGTTTAGATAGATAATTAGATTTTCTTAATTTGTAAAATACTTTGTTTGGGTGAGATAATTACATTACCTTGATTTTAATATATTTTATTTGAAAAAAATAATGTATTTTTAAAAAAAATTCAGTTTTTTTTTATCAATAATCAAATTTCAACCAATCTAAAATTAATTATAATGAGTTCATATTTCATAAATTATCTTAAATTTCATTCATATAATATTTTAAATTTGAATTATAAAATTTAATTGTTATATAAATAAAATGGAATGATACATAAATATAATATCATGTAATATAAAGTGAATATTAAAAAATTTAAAATGCAACAAAATGAATTAAAAATAACATTAAAAAAATCTCATAAATAATTGAATATAATAAAAGTGAGGCTTACCCAAATGAGAAAAGTGTATATTTGTGCGTCTAGGAATTTTCAAAATTTTCTCTATAGGAAGAAATTAAAATAATCTGTTTTAGGTAGATAAAATTCCTCTTTAAAATCCAATGAATTTTATAATTTTTTCTAAGTGAATATTTAAATAGGATAATTTATCATGATGAATTTTAAATCATTTCAAAAATTATATTTCTTTTATAATTGCTCTATCGAAACGCGGACTTAAACTTTATGTGATGGTTCTGTGATTTTTCAATGTTCCTTTTATTATTATTATTATTATTATTATTATGAACACCCCTTCAACTTTTTCGTGATGGTTGTGTTCAGATGAGCGAAATAGGGCAAGGGAAGGATAATGATAAAAAAATAGATCTGATCTTGTTTGGAAATTCGATAATATAGGGAAGGGAAGACTTATTGAGAATAATAGCTCCCCCTTTGCCCTTGAAAATCAATTATTTCCCCTCTCATCAATAATCGGGTGGAAATCAGATTGAAATTTTGGAAAGTTTATAAACTATAATTATAATTATTTATTTCTTTAAGTTTCTCATAACCATATCAAGTATAAGGGATTGAATTCATTACAGGCATGATAGACTAAGATATTAATAAGCTCATTGATCCAAGAGTCACCTTGGTCAAATATAATAAAACCAAAAATAATGATTTATTAGAAAAGCAAATAACAAGTGGCAAAAATAAGTTGTTGCACAAATTGGAAATCGATCCCAATGAAAATGATGCCGGATTATCATGAGCTGAGCTCATATGGTAAGAAGAATTTTAACAGGGGAGTATTCTGTATTGTTGGTGGTCAATGAGTGTGGTGAAGTTGCTTGGGTGGCAGTGTGATGAGAGTACCACGTTTTATGTTAAGTTGCATTTAACCATGTTTCTTAAATGTGGTTAAGTGAAATAAAAGAAGTGGCTAAACGCCAACTCCTCTACCTCATTTGTCCATCTCCGTCGCACCCTTCCTTCCTCCTCCCTCTCGCTGAACACCCATCCAAAATAAAATTTTATGTTATCCAACAGAGATTTCGCATGAACAAATTCCAGAATACAAAGTAATCATGAAATTTCTAAATAATAAATTAATCAAATATATAAAAAAAAACATACAATTTGTTGAAAAAGACGATGCAGATCTTGTTAGTTTTTTTATTGAAATATAGTTGGGAAAGAAGTCACACATTGCTAAGAATTGGGATAGAAAGGGATTGTCAAGGTTGTTGTGAACACTCAATTTTGCCCATAAAACAAAAAACAAAAATTGGCATATTTTCAAAGTTTTAGCCCATTTATTGACCCATGTTGGTAATTTTATTATATTTAATCCAAATTCAGTTAGACCATGATTTTTAGGCTCATTTTTCTGTTATCTTATATTTTAGTCTATGTGCAAAAAAAAAAGTAAAAATAAAAATACATTCATATCAGCCCATTTCAAAAAAAAAAATGATGAAAGGACCCAACTTGTTTCAGCCTATTCAAAAAAAATATAGAAATAATAAAATGAAAAAAGGATCAAATGAGCAATGGCACGGGTTTTGCCAAATACATGTGACAAAGTGTCGGGATCACACCATGATAATGTTCCCACTGAATTGCAAAATGACAAATATTTTTCTGTATGAGCTAGATACATGGAAGAAAGGGGAGCCTATCCATCATAATTATGTTCATCTAGCCTATGACCAATGACGGCCAACACAGCCCTTCCTCCATCATCATTCTTATCACTCACCATCATCCCTCTCCTTCCAAACCATCCCCAATCACCATCCATCACAACCTTCTTCATCCACCCTCTGCCACCATAACCCAATATCATCATCTTAAATCACATATCAGCCCTCAAAAACTTGATCATCAAGAATTTTTCTAACACAAAAGAAATCACCATCATCAACGGTACCAAAACAAGAAAAATTTTCCAAGCACATCAGTAAGAAAGATTTCCAATTCAGTCCAATAAAAAGAAAGAACCAGGTGAATCCAGGAGTAACGGCATAATCATCCATCATCAACCAGGAAAACGGGGAAGGGATCAGACACAATGTGGGGAGCAACACTTCATCATCTTTCCTCCTCATTATCACACAATCTTCACCACTCTCACCCTTGAATATATCCTTCAACAACCATCATACACAAGGTCACCAACACCAGAGCCTCTTTCCTCTACCTTCTCCCATCATAGCCAACTGACCACGCAAATACAAAACCTTCAACCTCTACCCCCTCAACATCTTCATCATCATCTCTCATCATAATCCATCAAAACCACTATCTTCATCAACAAAGAACAGAAACCATAATTTCAAGGACCTCCCTTTCATCTAAACTACCACCATTGCCTTCAATTACCATCAGATCATCACAACCCACCTACAGAACCCATGGCTCTCCTCTCTCCGCCACGCCTTATCCGACCCAACCTCTACCACGGCCCACCACCGCATTTTTGGCCTTCACTCCATCCTTCACAACCGCCATCCTCCAGACCCAAATTGCCGATCCAATCACCAGCCTTGATCTCCCTTTTCCATCAAATCTGCGAACCCCTAGGCCAAGGAGTGCCGCACCCTCTCTTCCAGATTCGGCCACCACGTTCCTTCCTTCTTCGCCTCACTCCCCCTCTCTTTCTTGCTTCCACCCTCTTCTTCTTCCTCCAGCCTTCTCTCTCTTTGTGCAAAACTAATACCTTTTGTTTTGGGTTTCAAAAGAGAAATGAACTCTCAACCTGTGTTTTTGGTTTTCTTCCAAAGCAATGAAAAATGATTTATTTATTCAAAACCGTGATAATCCTTTGGTCCACCACAAAACCTTGTCCCCTTCTTTTACGTGAAATGGAAATCCCAACCCGTGCTTTGTTTGGTTTTCTTCCAAAGCAATGAAAAATGATTTTTTTACTCAAAAGCATGATAATGCCTTTGGTCCACCACAAAATCTTGTCCCCTTCTTTTACGTGATATGAATTTTATTCCCCTCTGTGTACATCCCACCTTTTGTCTTTGCATGTGTGCTTGTATCATAATGTTGTGTTTTTTTTTATTAATTATATTTGTATTATATCAGTTTTATTTTTGCTCTTTTAGTTAGTTTGGGTTGCATTATTTTTGGGTCATTTTACTTAATTCCTTAGATAGATTTCAGGCTTAATTAGATTTTTTGTTAAAAAAAATAATTCTTTCCTATATTTTAGTATTCTTTATTGTTCATTTTTTTTTTGGGGTAAGTGGCTATTTTGGGTTCAATTAGAAACTCTAAGTTTTTTGAGTCAAAGTCTAAATTAGGTGTTTATTTTCCTTAAAAACATAATAATGACCTGTTAATTTTCATTTTCTTTTTATTTGGTTGATGTCCTAAAAAATGAAGTTTTCATTTAGTTTGAATAAAATAAAAAGATTAAAAAGAAACTTTTATTTAGTCTGGATTTAAAATGAATTGTTGAGAATTTTGCTTTTATTTTTAATAAAAATAAAAAAAATAATCATTAAATGATATTTTAAAAATATGATTAATAAGCGCTACTGTTGATTCTATGCTTTGGAATATTTTAACCTTGAGTTTATATTCTAAATTTTTTTTCAAAAAGTAAAATCAATCAACACACAAATATTTTTACAGATACGTGACTTTGAATTCCCCATTGGGATATACGTAGGAGCATGCGATTCTGATCCCTGTCAAGTCAAAATTAAATTTTCGTAATTTTTGTCTTATTTGTAATTTTTTTATGAGATATTTTATTTAATTTAAATAATCATTTCTTTATGAAATATTTTATTTCAAATAAAAGTTAATTTAGCTCCGCCTTTAACTGATATTCTAGACATTGATTGAAGCTTGATGTTCCAAATTTTCTTTAAAAGTATGTTCTCTTTTATATTTTATTTTACTTTCGTAAAATATAAAAATAAATTTTTATCTTATTTGTAAATATTTATAATTCATAAGAGATTTTCATTTTCATATATTTAGTTTAAATTTGTTACTTATTTGTGAAATATTATATTTTGAATAAAAATGTTAATTTAACCGTACGGTTTGTTAACACAGGATTTTGAACATCTAGCGTGACCTTGTGTTCCTCAATTTATTTTTTTAAATTTTGTTGTAAATAAAAATATAAAAATGAATATTTTGAAAGGTTATTAATAATTTGCACAAATCAATTAAGGTACCGTCTAAAGTATATTAGGTGCATAGGATTAAATCCCACCCTTCCCTATGCATAACCGACTCAAATTCAATTCTGGTTTAAAGACCACTTTTTTAATAAAAGGTTTTTCCATGTTTTCCCAATTTAAATAAACTTGGTGGTGACTCCAATTTTTACAATTATTTTCGCGTCCGCGCAATCCGCGCAATATATGAGCCTCAATTTTCCATTTCAATTTGCACAAGTTGTAAATACTTTAAGCTTGTATTGGATTTTTTTTCTTCTTGGACTCTTGTTTTAAAGTGTTATGAGGAGTAGTTCAAATATTTGCTTTGAGTATGGGTGTATTGGGGTGTGGGTGGTTAAGAGAAAAGCCTGATTGTAATAATTTTTACATACTGATATTCTTTGATTGTCATTTGAGGCGTGATTTTTCTTGGTTTGGAGTTTTTCATGTTAAATTCTTGTGTTGTGGTTGTGTTCTTATTTTATTTCTCTATTTAAAGTAGTTCTCAATGAGGGAAGTGGCTTATTTTCCCAACAATTGGTATCAGGAGCTTTGTTGGATTTATTCTTAGTATGCTCTATGGTTCAGCTAGTCTGATCTTTCACATTAGAAAAGAATTTCTCCCTGGTGATTGAGGATCATCCTTGGTTTGCTATTGCTGGAGACAGTGTGATACCTAAGAATATGGTTTGGAAAGGTTCTGTTAAGGAAAAACTCGGTATTTAAGTGTATCCATTATAACCTACCTCTCTTTCCTGAACCCTCTTGTGCACGGTTTTACAATTGATTTACACTATTCCAGGATACTATTGCAACAATGTCAAGTTTTTCAAGTTCAAGTACCTGAAGTGTGACATAGAGAAATTTGATGGAAGAATCAGTTTTGGCTTGTGGAGATACAAGTCAAGGGTCTGTTGATACAATTAAGTTTGCACAGGGCGTTGAAAGGGAAGATCGCCGATATGGATAATGAAAACGGGAGGAATTAGATTGAGAGGAGGAGTGCAATTTGTCTGAGTTTGGCTAGAATGTTTTTGCAAATGTGCAAGGAATATCGACAACCAAAGAAGTTTGGGAGAAACTCGAAGGGTTATACCAAGCAAAGGGTATTTCAAATCGGTTGTTATTGAAGGAGTTTCAGAATCCCACATGGATGATAGTATGAAAGTCTTCGACCATCTTAGTGCCATCAATGGTATTGTCTCTGAATTAGAGGCTATTGGAGTGAAGATTGATGACGAAGATAAGACACTAAGGCTTATATTGTCTATTCCATCTTCCTATGGGCATATCAAGTTTGTTTTGATGTATGGGAAGGAAACTTTGAATTTTGAAGAAGTTGCCAGGAAAATCATTGCGGAAGAAAGAAGAATGAAAATAGAGTAGCACTTCATCTAATTCATTGTTTGTAGCTAGAAGTGACACTTATGGAAAAAAGAATCGTGGAAGAGTATGATATGCTTGGAAATGCGAAAAGCCTGGGCATATAAAGAAAAATTGTCCAAGTGGCGCGTTTGAAAGGTTCTCAATCTGAGACTTGCAACATTGCTCTCATAGGAGGAGATGATGATCTTTTCTAGAAGGTAAGAAGGGTATCCTCATGGCATTACCGTGCTGCCATGGAAAGGATAATTTGTTACGAGCGATCCACATTTGCACACGAGTATTGATTGGCGTTAAGATGAAGGGTGTGTGGTGGGGTTATATAGATGACGAAGAACTTTCAAAAAAGCCAAAGTGGAAGTTACACCATAGTTTTTCAGCGTGGTTTGAACATGTGCTGAGGTAAAATGCTTGGACTAGTCTAATTCCAAGTGAGTTTACTTTTTATGATGGAGTATGACAATTCTTTGACTATGATTGTCGTTATAGACAATGACAGGAGGGATTGTCTGGATTGACAATTGAATCTAGAGTGTGTTTATTTCAATCAAGGTGAAGATTGTTAGATTTTTATTGAAATATAGTTGGGAAGAAGTTCACATCGCTAAGAATTGAGATAGAGAAAGGTTGCCAAGGTTATATATATAGCCTAAGTTTTCCATTTCAATTTATACCAGTCTGAAACACTTTAAGCTTGTACCGACATTTTTTTCTTCCTTTGTACTCTTATTTTAGAGTGTTGTGACGAGTAGTCAATATTTACTTTGAGTGTGGGTGTATTCTGGAGTGAGTGTTTAAGAGAGAAGTCTTGTTGGAATAATTTTCACGGAATATTCTCTTATTATCATTTGAAGTGGGTAATTTTTCTCCAATTTAAAGTTTTCCATATTAAATTCTTGCATTGTAGCTATGTATTTATTTTTATTCTTAGATTATTCTCAAGGAGAAAAAATGACTTATTTTCCCTACAGATGACTTTAAATCTAGAAAACATCACAAATTTATAAGGCCAAAGACCGAAGTCAAAGCCAAAATACCAAAAGACAAAAAAAACGTGGCAAAAAACCTGAGGTGCTTTAATGCCGAGAAATAGAGCCATAAACCCCAACTTTTTCCGTTTGTTATTTCAGGAGCTAGATATTTCGAAGTTTATGAAAAAATAAACAAAGGAAAAGGGGAAAAAAATGAGGATTTGAAAGATGGAGTTTGGGGAATGAAGGAGGTGCACTTTTTGGTGGTACCGAACAAAACGTGAGATGCATACATCTGTAGGGAAAGTAAGGCCCCACTGTTGTTCACCGGCAACGTACCCACACTTTTGTGCCGGTTCATCAGATTGTCATTGAAAACTTCAGGCCCAAGGACCAGGTGCTGTTCATGGCCTCTGAAACCAATATATACCACGTCTAAGTGCACAATCTTAAGGTGTTTGGGATAGCGTGGTATTTGGTGGGGGGAGGAGGAGGAGGAGGAGGAGGGAGGGGTGTAGCGGAGATGGGCGGGTGAGGAGAGAAAGAGTTAGTATTTAGCCACATATTTTATTTCATTTAGCCACATCTAACAGACGTGGCTAAAAACAAATGAACATGTAAAAACGTACCGCACTCATGTGCTGCCACATAGACGACTTCACTGCACTCATTGACCACCAACACCACCAGAGAACTCCCCCATTTTAATAAGCACTCTAGATCTGAGAAAATTGATGAATAGAGATAAAGTAAAAATAAGAGGGAAGATGGCCGAGGGTAAGGGATAAACCAGAGGTCTTAACAGTTAACACTCAATGATTCCTAAGCTCTGCCTCACACGAAATCCTTGTTTGAGGAATGCATTGGCCTTCCTCACTCTTGTCTTGTGCCCCTTCTACTTTATTCCCGAACCATGAGCCTTCCTTGGGTTGTTCAGAAACTAACTGTGATGCTGCAGCACGGCCCATTTGCTGAAAAAATAACTACCCACCCTTCCTCATTTGTCAATGTACTTGTAGCGCCTTCGCATGCTACATTGGGCCTCAAAATAGTTTAGTTCATAACATCATCCTTTTGAAAGCAATGCTCGTTGCATCGACAGAAAAATAAAAGCTCAATGCACAGCCAAAAAGAGTGCTCAATATTGTCCAAAAAGTGAAGCTCAATGTTCCTAGCTAAAGCTAATTTAATTTCATGACAAAAAAAAAGCTAATTTAATTTTTCTTTCCAGACCCAAAAAAAACAGCTAATTTAAAATTTTCAACCAAAGAAAAAAAAGCTAATTTAATAAAACAAGGAAATTTCAGTCCTAACATTTTAATGTTGATATCAAATTAGACTTAAAATGATTTTTTACATTAATTTAGTTACAATACTAATTTTGACATCAGTTTTATCATTTTTGTTAAAATTGTTAGTACATTCCGATACAATTCATCCTAACATTGACAAGCTCATCGTTGTGCCGTACTATATGTATATTTTATTCATAAAATCTATTTTAAATCATGATCCCTGTTTGTTAATAGGCGGGACCTCGCCCGAAACCCGTCAAATTTCTCATTTATATAAATGATTTAAATATCCATATATATATATATATATATATATATATATATATATATATATAAAAAAAATCTTGTCACACTTTCATTTTTTTAATTATTTTTATTGAATTTTCATTATATATTTATTTATTTATTGTTAATTTGAATTATGTTGCATTAGTATAGTATTTATTATTATGGATACTCATGTTTCAAACTTCAAAGTATTTTCAAAATTGTTCTCTTTTTGAAATTTTTTTAATAAACATGCGAATACCTAGAGATTCAAATTCCCGTGAATAGGGAATAGGGACCCATGGGGATAAAAATGGATGAGAGACCAAATTCTAAATGGGGATGAGGGATAATGGGGGACATGTCCCCTCTCATGGAGATTTATTATCATTCATATAAATGATTCATAATATAATAAAATGATTCACTTATTCTCTTTCATCATTTAACAATTTTAACTTCCGAAATGTGTAAAATTTTCATAAAATAAGCTATTTATTGTTAGTTAAATGTTATCCACTAAGATTTTTCAACCTTATAAATATAATATTCAAAGTAATATATAAAATAGAATGACACATTCATATTTTATTTATTTATTTAATTATTTAACTATTAACTTATTTTAAAAATAAATTTATATACTCAAATTTTTATAATATATATTTAAATAAATTATTATTTATTTTCAATAATAGTCAACAAACTATCTTTTATAATAATCCCGTATCGTATGGGTCAAACGACTAGTTTAATATTTATAAGACATTTTTGTGGCATATGGATATATAGAAAAATTATATGACAAATAAAGTTCTTAAAAGCAAAAGTATAAATTTAATAATAACAATATATTATTTACTATTGATCGGTTTAAAAAATTAAAATTAAAGCCCGCCAATCCAATTCAATTAATATTTAAATTGAAAACAATAATCAATTAAAAATGTTTGAAAGTATGAATTTCTTTAGTATGAATTTAATTATACCAATCATTTACCCTGATTTCCGTTAAATTATCTATTTTAAAGTGACGATTGATGGACAGTACAAAACAATTTTGCATTAAAAAACACCAAAGGAAACACGGCATAATGCAGTTGCACTTCAAATAACTTAATATACATAAAATAATAAAGAGAATTGATATCAAACAAAAAATATGCTTAGTGGTCAATCTGAATTTGGCTTCGTATTATAAATCTTTTCTCTTTTAAAATTTTATTGATTAAAAAAATAACTCTTTGTGTTTTTCATTAAAAAGTTTAGTGACATAGAAGATCGCTGTAATCAATTCAATTTAATTTTTTTTTCAATTTATATTTTAGGCTTAAAATATGTTTTCATTCTAAAAATAAGTAAATTTTGTTTTTATTTTTTGAAAATAAATTGTTTGACACAGTTCAAATATTTCTAAAACTATTTAATTTTAGTTTCCATCACGTGGAATCATTGGATGCAATAATGGCAGAACATGACCAAAAAATTAGGGAGACATAGAGTGATGATATATGTCCTCACCATCAAGTCTCCAAATTTTAATTACACTAGCAATTATATGAGTTGTAATTTACATAACATTCATTGATTATTGAATGCATCTAATAGAGATTTTAAATTAAGAAGATTTTTATACACACTAATTAAAAAAATTATCATTTCTCAACAAATATATGAACCAAATAAATTTTAAAATACTAATATGCAAATGAATTGTTTTGATGATAACATAGAAGATATAGAAAAAGTTTGAGTGGGCTTTCTGTCTTTTTTCCCTCATAAATTAGAGAATAAAACAGTTTTGAACTTATTACGTATTAGTTGTTTTTTCTTCCTAATTATCATATATATATATATATAAAATAAAAATTCATTTATTTTTTAAGAAAACAGAACATATTTAATTTTTTTTCTATAGGTTTACATTTCATTTCATCGCCCCTAAATGGTTTTGTTTGTGCTTGGAGAGCGAGTTCTGGATTTGATTAGCGAAAAGTGGAGCTTGGTGGGTGGGTTGCTCCTCGATGTTTAGCTGCTATGGCACATGGTGCTAAGAGGTAACTGGCTTTTATTGTAGTGATGGCGATTGTCAGTGCGGTTTTACTTTCTATTGATTCATGGGAATGGGAATTGACGACCAAAATATTAAAGACTGAAAAAGGGTTGTTGAGGATTCGACAATAAACAGGGTGTTGACAAAGAAAGATTTTTAAGAGGCTCAACTATAGAGGCGTTGATTATTCAAGGTTGATGGACAGATATATATATATATGGAAAATTAAGCTATCTGTAATGATGGGAAGATATTTTCATGTTGTAAAATATACATAACGTATACCTTTTTATTCTCCCAATATAATTGAAGCATGGGATGGGGATGGGAATGGGAAAGGGAATGGAAATAGAGGTTGTTGGGAAGTTTAACCATGACATTTAAAGAAAGGATATATATAGTAGTACGAAGATATAGATTGAAAATTCTATCATATCTTGTCTCTTTTTATCTCTTAGAATGTTACACATATATTTACATATCAGCCCATTTTTTTCTCTAATTGACTTCTGCAAAATAATTTATGACTCTATAAATAGCAAATTTAATGGAGGGAAAAGAGACACATGCAAAAATCCAAAAGATATATGCTATCGCTATAGGTGAAATCTCTATCAATTGTGGTATCTTGTGTAATGTTATGTCAAGTCTGAGTTGTAAGATTAAGATATGAAGCTTTGATTCGAAAAGTGGGTCCTCTATAGCTTAGAAAAAGAAAAACAAAGAAATATATACTGTGACGGAAAATAACTTTTTGCTGTATAAAAAAGAACTAATACAAACTATAAAATTTATTTAACGGAAGTGTATACTCGTTTTGGTCAATTTATGCTTATTAGATCTACCAAACTTTCATATGCAGCAACTGTATTGGCCCAAAAATAATAAAGAACCAAACACCTTAGGGAGACGGAAGAGTATCACAGTTGGCAAGATAGATCAGGGTTACCAATGTTTAATCAAGTCAGATGATTCGAGAAAGTAAATTTCATGTTGGAGTATTATAAATAAGAAAAAGGAAAAAGCAACATTGTGAGAATTTCCCCTTTATATTATTGGCATTTAACTCAAAATCTTATATCAAGAAAAAGTAAAAGTCTACTGGGAGTTTGACAAGTAAATAAAACCTTTGGTTGTTTAGCTTTTACATTCTTATGAAATGAGAGTGATGATCTAGTTGTATGATGAGTGTTTTCAAGAGTTATTCAATTTTTTGTGAGGATGATTTACAACTTTAATCATGAAAAATTTGTGAATAATGAAATATTTTGGAACTTGTAGGTGTTATGGTTGGATGTAGGACCAAAATCACGTTTGTGTGATCTTCTATAAGTTGTTTTTCTTCTTCTTTCGTTGCTCTAATGGAGAAAGTTTGCTATTGTACTATTTACACTTTCATTGCCCAACAAGTGGTTATGATTTGGGTCAATTGGCATTGGTTGAGTATTGGAGATAATGGTAGTTTGTGGATCGATGTATGAGGTCCTTCGTGCTGAAATTCTTCTTGGTGATGTAAGGTTGTGCTTAGTGAGCACAAATTGTAGATTGTATATATGAAGATAGCTTGTGTTAAAAGTTTTTTAGGCAATATGAAAGCCAGACAACATATTTTGTATGCAGCAACGATACAATTAATAGAGTAAGTGTGACTCTTATTAACACCATTGAATAATCAGAAAATACAAGGATATTGCAAGAAAAATACTTGTGGACAATTAGCTTTTTTTGGCTTGAGGAGGAAGGATTTGTTGTTATTTAATCCAAAGTCCCACAATAAATAGAGTAGAAGTCTCATGGGAGGTTTGACTTGTAAATGCGGCCTATACACATGATATAATATTTTGCAAATATACTTTACAACTTTGGGCGAGCAAAGATTGTGAATAGTAAAAGATTTTAGAACCCTTTATAGAGTTTGTGAGTGTAAGTTAATGTACGTTTTCTTTGTGTTGTCTTCTTTCTTGTATTATTACCTCTAGTATGAGAGAGTTTGCTATGTGTTTCTTATGTTTCTACTACTCAAAAATAGTGATCAATTTGACTTAAATTTATTAATTAAAGTTTTGTCATGAATAATCTCTCTCACAAACTTAATCTATTGAACAGAGGTACATAATAATTTTAAGCTATTGCATAAAAAGTAGTATGTGTTTAATTAATAGTTTTGTTGAATGAAAATGCTCTATGTTGTGGATTTGTTTTTGGGTAAATTACACTTACTTTTTGAGGTTTATTAATACCAGTGACGGATCTAGGAATTTTAAATATCAAGGACAAAAATAATATATAAGTCTAATAAAATGTTTATCATAATTTTTTCTCTTAGTGTAGGGTCAACCTAATAATATAATAGGGGAAAATAATATATACTCATACACTTATATATAAATTCAGAAATGAAATTTTGGTGGAGCACATACCCCCAGCTCCTCTATGTCTATCCGTCCTGGTTGATACCTTCCTTTTAATTGTTCACCCTACATTAACCTCTCCTAATTTACTCATTTTTAGGTTGAGTTACCAAAAGTGTCCCTCCCCACCTTGATCCTCTCTCACACACATCTCCCTGCTCTCCCCCTTTTCTTGTCTCATTTGTGAGATCTTGCTTTCCAAATGGGCATGGTTCTGAAATCATTTGGCCTATACATACTTTGCTCTAAATTTATAACTCCGTGATATACTCTGAAAAATCCATCGTTCATGGTATGAGATATATGGATAAACCAATTGCCATGTGTTTTATCTTGCTTTCACAGTTAATTATTGCATTCACAATTATACAAATTGCACTATTTGAAAAGATGAAACTTGAGAAAGATTTCAGCCCTACCGTGTTTTATTTGAACCAATATTTCATAGCTTGGTGCGCATAAATAGTGATGGTTTAGTCTTGAATATATAAGTATGAGCTAGGCTGTGTCAACCATTACAAAAGGAAAGGCTACTGGTGTTTATCAAGGCCTTCTTCTTGCTTGTAGGCGGTTAATTTTAACTGGTGGTACTGCGTCAAGTATACTTGGACCGAGGAAGGGGGAGGGACAGAGAAGAGCAAAGAGGAGAGTGTGAGTAAAAGAGGAAGAAGATGAGGATAGGGGTACTATTGGTAACTCATTTCATAAATAGGTAAATTAAGACAGGTCAGTATAGGTTGACAATTAGAGGAAGGTAAATTGAATTTTGATAAATCTTAAGGGAGATAAATGCAATTTAATCTTTGTTTTCTTACAAAATAATTTGAATTCATCAACTCTACTAAACAATAGCAATTTGAGGTGTTTAATCCATACATTAAAATGGAGTTTAACAAGAATGTCAAAATTAAACTTCTTACACCAGGTATGAACAAATCCTAGACGGTTTTATTTTTTAAAGATAATCTAAAATACCTTTTTTCATGTAAAATATTTTTCTTTAACTTCTTTAATAAATATCTTCAATCACTTGTTAGCAAAAGTCTATTTATATTTTTATAATATATTCAATAAATGATTAATAAATGAATGGACAATTTCTGCTCAAAAAATAAATTAATGGACAAGTGAATTAAATATACAAAAATTAAGACCGAAAGTCAACTTTTAAATAAAAGCAACCGAATGACAAAATTTACAGCTGAAATTGAGAGTATATCCAATTAGTCTCTCATAATATCACCTATGAATACATTAATCCGTAACAAAAATAAATTAACCTCGAGATTCCTAACAATTAATTACAAGCTATACTAAGCCCTTGGCCACCTATAATTGGTAAACATAACCCCTACCCCATCTTCTTAATGTGCCCTCATCACCTTTCACCCCCACTACTCCCACCTCATTTCCATCATCTCCACCTTCGCTCCCACCTTCTTTGTCTCCATCCTAGCCACCACCCCACCTCTAGTTATCACTTTATTCTCTTTGGGAATATGAATGGAATAAAACTCCTTAATATTTTGGCCAATTTTCATGATGGTAGAAAAGTAAGATTTGGTTTCCTAGCTTTTAAAATGTCCAAAGCGTCACGAAATCTTCATGAGGATTGTTATTTACGGGAGTGCTCTTGTTTTGCTTTCAATTTTGCCCTTGAGATCATAGTTGACCTGTTGTGCCTAGCACTTTCCAACCATAAGTTGGAAATAATTAGGAGTACATACAGTGAATTATGATAAATAATATGCTTTTTCAGTTTGTTGTGTGCTGAGGGCTGACCATTTTCTTTATAAAAATGAAGATTGAAACTGCTTGGTGACAATGTGACATTGCCCTCTTAGGCCAGAAGTCTTGCTCGGTAATTATAGTCATGACAAGCGAAGTGGATTATACTTTGGAAACAAACCAGATTGTTATTGGATATGTCTTGTAAGATTGGTTTCATAGCATGTGGAAAGACTAAAATGAGGAGACTGTAACCGGAGATGATATTGGACCAAGTGCAAGAATGAAATAAAATGCAGTGAATAGGGGTATAAACAGGTTGGTTCGGATTGAATTTGAGGAAAAAATAAATTTGATCCAATCAATCACTTTCTAATTGATTTAAATTGGTTTAGATTCATGATTTTATTTTGAAAAATTTAACCAAACCAATCCAATTAACTTCAGGTTGATACGAATTGGGTGATTAGATTTACCTGTTTATTATTATTTTTCAATTTTTACTAAAAAATTCAATAAAAATACTTTAAGGGACGTAAACGGGGTTAAAAAGCCACAGGGGCGTTTTGATAATTTCGCGCGTCAAACTCAAAAATAGATTCTTCTGCTCTATTACCACACATAACACATATAATCCCCTATCAACATCAAAACATTCCCTTGAGGATGGTCGAACTGACGATCCTCATTCCGGGTAAAATAAGGTCGGGGCATGGTCAATTGTGTACACGGAAAAATAAGCGTACACTTGTGCTATGTGTGAATGTGTTAATGACATGAGTTTGATAACATAAGGATTCATGATGTGATGATGTTTTGATATATTGTGAGCATGATGCATGAGATTATGTGATACAAGTGAATTAAAGAAAGTATGTCGTTATGATTGAAAGGTTTAATTGATTGAGGAAATTATGAGACAACATGCATTATGTGAGTTATGTGACATGACTCAAATTTGAGGAAATTCGAGATTGCAAGTTCTTATGCTAAAATTTCCATCAAATTTGAGAGACTTAAAAGTTTTAAAGCATAAGATGTTTGATGTGACACACCAAGACGTACTTCTGTCTTAGGTAAGAAGGTTAAAGCGTAAGGGCATAGACATTAGCACTGCCAAAGCGGACAAGTTGTTGGTTTTAACCAGTCGATGCGTTTTGAAGAAGGAAAAAGTCCCATGATGGGTGATCCTTAGACCCCTACCCATACTCTAGGAG
The DNA here is from genome assembly GCA_030441495.1 of Dalbergia oliveri. Lineage (NCBI taxonomy): Eukaryota > Viridiplantae > Streptophyta > Magnoliopsida > Fabales > Fabaceae > Dalbergia > Dalbergia oliveri. Next base: position 28,896,273 of record JAMLFY010000010.1, read on the forward strand.
TATTTTTTTATTAATAATGTTATAACATTTTAATTTTATAATACCTTTCATTGCAATGTTGAATTCAAGTTCTAAAAAATTTCAATTATAATGTTTTAAACATTGTAAAGATTTTAAGACTTGTAATATTTTGAATGTTTAAAATTATGGAACTGATAAGTGGCATAATATTCAATATAGAGAATATGTTCAGAGAAGAGAATTATGAAGGTATAATTAAAAAAATAATTAATAATTACAATGCAAATAAAAAAATTAAAATTTTACTTTAAATAGAAAGGTTGAGAAAATGGAAGGGCATAAATTTCTCTATAAATGATACATGATAAAACTTTTTTAGAATGAGTCTAAATTATTAGTAGTATAGAGCCATAATCCTGCCTTCACTTTCATATTGTGTCACACCTTATGTTCCTCCATGCTCTACCAACGTTGCCATCATTGTTGTGGCACCATTTGACTACCTATAATGCAGCAAATATCCTTGTGGAATATTGTTGATCCAATAAAATTTGATTCGTATATTACTCTTAACAATAAAAAAAATGAAAACAAAGTCAAACGATTACACCTGTTAAGACAAAAAATGTTGTAAGGGAAAAAGGTTGAAAACAAAATCAAATTGTTGGGCCTTTTGAAAATCTGATCCAGATATCACTTAAACCATTATTCTTCTCCTTTTATAATGAAAAGATGGAGTTAAAAAATTTATCCAAAGAAGCTTATGGGTAATGATTTTGTATTTTTTAACATTAGAATATGGATTATAGTTTTAGTTCATTATTAACATAAAAAACATATTATAATAGCTTTTTGTATAATTATATAATAGTTACACTTAATCAATAAAATTATCATTAATTATAATTTTTTTGGTAACATAATTATAATAGCATTGTTATCATTAATATAATAATTATAAATATAAAATTTTAATGATATAATAATAGGTTCAATTATCATTTTGTTTATATTATTTTTTATTTCATTTTAAATAATTTTGATTAAATATTTTACAGAGTAGCTTTGTTGTGTTAATAGAAGAGATATATGAAGGTATGATTAAAAAAATAATTAATAATTAGAAGGTAAATTATTCAAAAACTTACTTTAAATATTAAGATTATGAAAATGGTGGGATATAATTTTTTCTATGAATGATACATGAAATTTTTTTCATATAATGAGTCTTAAATCTTAGTATTATAGATATGTAGGGATACATTAGTACATTAACTATATTTTACTCAATTACCATTGTCATTTATTATCTTTTTTAATATTCGTGTTTATCCAAAATTGATAGATATTTTGAAAGAAACGGAGTAACAAATACTACTAATGCAATATAGTCCAAATTTAAAATGAAAATACATATATAATGCAATATGTGCTAAGATTTTCTTTCATACACATATATAAATAAATAATTTATATAAATGGGAAATGCCAGGATCTCCATGGGGCAGAGACATCATTTTTTGTCCTTATCCCGTTTATAAACAGTGACTCCACCTCCGTCATCATGAAGACTAAATTTGATCTCATTCTCGTCCTTTTTTTCAAGCAATCCTTATGGGTACCCGCTTTAATGATTTTTTTAATCATCATAGTCATTTACATCTTTTTAGTAAATTATAATATTTTATTTATAAAAATATAATTTCTAATTAATAAAAAATAATGAATAAATTTAATTTACATGATTTCAATTATACTTCATTTCCTTTTGCATTATTTTAGTAAATATTTTCCAAATGAATGCTTTTTAGATTCCTCCATAACATTATACAAAATAAAAATCTCATTTCTAATGGTTATTGAGTCCATTATATTATCATAATTATCCTCTGAATTTCATTCATTGAAGATAAGTATCTTTTAAGATCATCATATTCTAGCTCTTTAGCTAAGAGATAGACTTTGAAATTAATCAAGTGAAAAATCATTTGGGTATGACATGGACTTAAACTCTTTCAAAGATCTTCCATTGAATTAAATAACTTTTCAATTTTAATTAAAGATAAATTCTTTAGCTATGAACTTGGGATAGAAAGATATATAAAAAAAGTTTTTTTTTATGATAATATGAAACTCTCAACTTATTCTAAAAAATGAAATATTTATCTTTAACTTATGATAATATGCACAATCTATTACAACGAAAATTATAATATTTTGATCTCTGGTGTTATTTTTATTTGTGAGAATTGACCCAAATAAGGCTACAAACTTGCATAAAACTTATGGGGTGGGAAAATTTTTTTATAAGAGATTTGAAAGATTACTAGCATCTTCAACTGAATTACTAGTGTTTTTCCAAATAACCAACATGGGCAGTCCAATTTTAGGGAAATTCTAATCATTTTAGCACTAGTGTCATTTTATTTGATAGAATTAGTCTGAAAAAAGGGCAACATGCTAAGGAAACCTTTAACTAAGTTGAGTAAGACTTATTAGAGGAGTGGGGGAAAATTGTAGAACTTAGGATTACCACCTTCTACAAATAATTATCAGCATCTTTAAAATCGAATTACCAATGTATTTTGCTAAATTACCAGCATTGGGCATTCCAATTTAGGGAGAATTCTGATCATTTTAGTACTAGTGTTATTTTTATTTGATGGTATTGGTCCCAAAAAAGGGCAACAGGCTAAGAAAACCTTCAATTAAGTTGAGTAAGACTTATTAGAGGAGTGGAAAAAAAATTTGTATAGCCCTATAGGATCACCACCTTTTGTAAATAATTACCAGCATCTTTTAAATTGAATTACCAGTGTATTATGCTAAATTACCAACATGCAACAATCCAATTCAGGGAATTCTGATCATTTTAGCACTAGTGTCATTTTTTATTTGATGGTATTGGTCCCAAAAAAGAAAACAAGCTAAGGAAAGCTTTAATTAACTTATTAGAGGAGTGGGAAAATTTTTTTGTACAGGCCAGGAAGGAGAGGGTGTTGTGCATGACAGGAGTAAAATGAAGTGAGAATGGAGTTTTGGACTTCACTATGGTGTGCTCGTTTTAATTTCTCCATGTATGCACCACGTAGTTGTATATGGTGGTTGGTATAGACACTTAAATCGGGTGTTAAAATAGCATAATTGTTTCTAAAATCACCATGTTTGCAAGCTGGTGTTCCCTGCTCCATGATTTCAGGAACTCTAGTTATGCTTGACAACAAGCTTGTCAGAAATATCCAAGTTCAGAGCTTTCTAAGTTTTCATATTTATTTAGTTTATTTGCAAATTAGTTTTCGATGGTACCTATAGAAAATGGTGAAAAAGCTCTTTAACCTCTTAAGATCCACCCAAGATTTATCGAAATTGACGAAAAATGTTTCTAAACAATCGATTCCTTCTTTGAAGCTACTGCAAATATCTATATGGCCTATACTAGTTAGAATGTCATAATTGTTAACTTAATCAATATTATTACATTTAGCATTTTATAGAAAAAAAATCATATTTTACGTTGAATTACAAATATTTTTTATCAAACCTAGGAAACAATTATTCACTTTAGCATTTACTTAACATTACACTTATTTGTACCAGAAATAACATCCAATATAATAATTAATACATTCTAATAGAATAAGGCCATAATGTTTTTCGTTTGTTAATATTAATTATATATATATATATATATATATATATATATATATATATATATATATAGTGCTTTATATTATTCGATACAATATTTTTCCTACCTTCATCAAAAAATATTTTTATACAAATATGTACAAAAAATTTATTAACAAAACCAATCTGAATTTGTATTACAATTGTTAATATTTATTCCCCCTTTATTTAAATCACTAAAAGATAATCCTGACACTACGTAGAAAGGTTGGTAAAGTATACAGTGAAAGATTAATCCTTAAATTATTTAGTGAATCACACATGATGCATAAATTATTAGAGTTATTGATCAAAGGATGAGTAACCCATCACTTATGCATTTTAATAAACTCTTGACTTTAAAGGAGTCAAATCATGAAATAACAAATACACATATCCCTAATTACTGTACACCTATTATCATCCCCACCGTCACTTTATTAAACCCATTAATGCTAATGGTAAAAGCAAATCTGGGCTCACAACGTAATTCCATGCATTTTACGTCTTCTTCTACTGGATAACTTGTGTGATTTCACCAAATTTGGCCGTGCCTTAATTGTACAGTATTATAGGCAGAGGAAGGAAGGACCATCAAGGTCAAAGCCCATGTTAGAAGGACCCAACTTGTACATAATCAACATGGCCAAATCTAAAAGAGGAATCAAACAGTGGCAATGTGTCAGTAAATTGTATTAAATGTTGTGGGGAAAAAGGAACTACGATGTGATGCATCTTCAATGGATGGTAGTCAATAAGCTCCAAAAAACACTCGTATAAGTAGCTGAACAGCAGTAGAAACCATTTATTGCTTTAACACAAGACCATCATGGCCTCTTGTGTCTATAAAACAAAGAACTCAAGTAGCAAATGTATCCACTAGCTCATTTCCTTCAAACTATTTGTCCATATCAAAGTTTCTCACATGCCACATTTTATAATGGCCATATTTTTCTATGCAGCAACAATTACAGCAATCCTATATCTTCATCGTAGAAGATATTGTAAAATAAAAGGTCAAAAGGATATGCTCAACTGAATCTGAAATGGTAAAGCTATGACAATTTGATAATAAACTTTTACGTTATCAACATGGCCAAATCTAAAAGATGAATCAAACAATGGCAATGTGTTAGTAAATTGTATTAAATGTTGTGGGGAAAAAGGAACTACAATGTGATGCATCTTTAATGGACGGTAGTCAATAATTTCAATAAAACACTCGTCAAAGTAGCTAAACAGCTTTTAAAAACATTTAATGCTTTAACACAAGATCAACCTGGCCTCTTGTGCCTATATAAACAAAGAAGTCAAGTAGCAAAGGTATCCACTAGCTCATTTCCTTTGAAACTATTTGTCCATATATCGAAGTTTTCACATGCCACATTTTATAATGGCCATATTTTTCTATGCAGCAACAATTGTAGCAATCCTATATCTTCTTCATCGTAGAAGATATTGTAGAAGCCCACTCTTAATAGATTGGCCAATCTTTGGCATGTTACCACAAGTCCTCTGCAACTTGTGGCATAAATGATTATGCCACAAATGTGTTGAGACAACAAGGGGGCACTGGGGAGTTCATGGGGCCATGGTTTACCAAATTGAACTATATGGTCACTAGTGATCCCATGAATGTACATCACATAATGAGCAAAAGCTTTGACAACTACGTAAAGGGGCCCGAGTTTCGTGAGATTTTCCAAGCCTTTGGAGATGGGGTGGTCACAGCAGATGCAGAGACATGGAAATACATCAGGTCTTTGCTCCATTCTTTGTTCAGACAGAAAAGTTTTGAGACACTGGTTGAGAAAACCATTCAGAAGAAGGTGGAGGGTAGCTTACTTCCAATATTGGATCATGTGCGGCAACAAGGGACAGTGGTGGATCTACAGGATGTCTTTAGTCGGTTAACATTCGATGAGACATGCTCCCTAGTTTTAGGATATGATCCTAATTGCCTTTCCATTGAATTCCCAGAAGTTGCAGTTGAGAAGGCTTTTGATGAAGCAGAAGAGTCCATATTCTACAGACACATTGTGCCAAAATTTGTTTGGAAGTTGCAGAAATGGCTTCAAATTGGTGAGGAGAAGAAGATGACAAAAGCATGCAAAGTTTTTGACCAACTACTATATGCATGCATAGCATCCAAGCGCCTAGAGCTAAGCAAATGCAACAAAACTGAAGTGGGTGAAGCTCACTTTGACTTGCTTAGTGCTTTGATGAGAGAAGAAAATGATCGAGTACATGATGACAAGTTCTTGAGAGATGCTGCATTCAATCTTTTTGTAGCTGGGAGAGATACCATAACCTCAGCTCTTACTTGGTTCTTTTGGCTTGTTGCTAAAAACCCATCGGTGGAAGCCAAGATTATTGAAGAAATCAGAGATAATTTTGGAGCCAATGAAGAGAAGCAGAAAGTTTTAGGCATGGAGGAGGTGAAAACTCTAGTTTATCTCCATGCTGCTCTATGTGAGGCTTTGAGACTATTTCCTCCTGTACCTATTGAGCGCAAGCAAGCAGTCAATTCTGACACACTTCCCAGTGGTCATCATGTTAATCCAAATACAAATATTTTATTGTTTACTTATGCAATGGGAAGGTTTGAAGAGATATGGGGAAAAGATTGCTTGGAGTTCAAGCCAGAGAGATGGATTTCTGAGAAAGGAGGGATTGTTCATGTACCATCATACAAGTTCATTAGTTTTAATGCAGGACCTAGGACTTGCTTGGGAAAGGACTTGTCCTTCATTCAAATGAAGATGGTGACCAGTGCTATTTTGCGCAGCTATCATGTACAAGTGGTGGAAGGTCATCATGCCACCCAAGCCATTCTATTGTGCTTCTTATGAAGCATGGTTTGAAGGTCAAGATAACAAAAAGAGATATTTGATGGAAGAATTTCAATATCAAATTTGGAAGGCTTGTATAAAAATATTTTATCATTTACGTGTGCTGCAGATAAATGAGTAATGTACAATATGATGCAACTGGATTTGTTTCATCAACTATATTATAATATAGTGTGATTTATTACTTGTAACTCTACATGAATAATGCTGCATAGCTGGAATAATATGGCCAAAATTTTGTAAAGAATACAAGATAATGGGTTGGATTAAATGCAGTGATAAGACCCACCTATTAATCCAAAGGTTATTAATTATGACATATATATCATTCAGGCATTTATTTTCTAGTAAAAATTCTAAAAACATAGTATTTTTGTATCCAAATTCAATTGTAATGATGAGTTAACATTGTATGATTTATAGAGGAAAAAAAAAAAGCAAAAGGTGCATAAATGCAATTCATATTTCTATATAAATTTGATGACTAGTGCTCATGATGACTAAACACGTTTATTTAGGAAGGAAAATGAAAGAGGGATACACAAATCAAGTCAAAATCCCTCCTTTAACGTTACCAAGTGGATCCATTGGTGCTACCAAGGACAAACTCCACATATAGGTTTTTCAAAGCAATCACAGCAATGTCGTCTACAAATTATGGACCCGCAATTGCTTGCTCCCTGCACATGCAGAAGAATTTATTCCTCCACAGTCCACACTTAGCTTGGCTAAAAAGGAAAAAAGAGAAGATTCAAAGTCAATGTGGAGAAGTAGAAGTCATCTAGAGCTAGCCCATGATTCCTTTTACTATTCTTGTCTACATTGAATTTTATATTGGTAATTTTCAGACTTACCTTTTCTTAATTCCTAAATTCAATATCATATCTCCTTAAATCACTTTCTTTTAGATGATGTACTTTATTTCACTCTTTCTTTTCATTTTCCTTTTATAATTTGAAAGGATTAATAATCAAAGTACGCCAGCAGCAAAAAAGATAACAACAGAGAGCAAAGACATCATACCACAAACAAAAACCAAACACCAATATTGGCACTCAACACACAAACACGCTTTAGAGAATCCTCACAAAGAAAGAGGGAAATGCCTGCATGAATTAGCAAGGGCTCAAAAGTCAAAAGCATGACACAGTAACAACCTAGGCTTTCCAATAACACTCCATATTTGGTCCCACAAAGATGTGGGGAGAAGGTATACGTAGATGTCGTTTTTATTTTTTGGGTCAATAAAATTTTCACTGATAAGTAATCGCTGAATTTTTCCCTTGATGATGGGACTGATTTTTTTTGGACTCTGCATGGGACTGCTGATTTGGAGTAAAACGACATTTTTTCGCAAAAAAATCTTTTATGTGATGTGAACTCCGTCTTTTGGGCTAAGTAATTTCTTTTGGGCTTGTTCTTTTTGCCTGTTAATCTTTTTGTTGTAACCCTTTTGGTCTTCTTCTTGTTTTTAAGTCAAGGTCTTCTTAGAATTGGTCTTTTCTTTGGTCGGGTAAACGAAGTACACAGAAGAACCAGGCCCAGGTGCAAAAATAGGGCCAAACTGGCCTGGCAGCAATACTCACCCCAAAAAAATATAAGAGATCGACCAAAAAAAAAATATGGGTGAGTTGTTTTAAGTTGGTTTGATCTTTTAGCTTTGCTCTCCATGTTCTGAATTATCTTATCATCCATGAGTTTTCATTTTGTTCCAATAAGTTGCTTGCAAGCTTTATCCAATTCTAAATTTGTATTATCTAACTTACGTTGCAAGAAGCGTTTATCACAAAATTTCAAACTGCTTTTTTCCTCTAACACTGTATTTTTTTGGAGCGGAAATGAAGGAAGGAAAGGGAGTGGAATGAAATCAAATGGAAAACACCATTTCCATCGTTTGGTTGAGAGAGGAAAAGTGAATGTAGAGTTGGAACAATAGCAAAATGTTGTGGGCCCCTTTTTCCCCTTCCTCATGTGGGCAGAGATGGTGGAGGCAAGGCTGAAATTTCTATATTCCAAAAATACCCATTCTCTAATAATCAAATCCCTACCCTTGATTTTAGGAGCCTTCAGAACCAACTAGCAACTGTGGTGGCCTCGCATCCTGCTTCCACCATTGGTGTCATTTCTCTGGCATTAATTCTCCGTCACCAACCAACTGCCGCCTCTTCTCCGTCACTAACCAACCACCATGTCGCTGTTTTGGTCTCCGTCACTGTCACTATAACACGTTGTGTTTTGTTCTCCATCTCTTGTTCACTATGACTATTGATGCGTGTTCTTTCTTGTATCCATCATTGTCACTGCTTGTTCTTCTTCTCATTGCGTGATAAGTTGCTATTTCTAGCTAGTTTGAAACTTTGAATACAAAGACAGAAAGAAGGGAGATAATATAAAATGAAGAGTTCACATACATAACCAAAATCATACATAGAATAAATGGGGTACAATTTCTATATTATTTTATGAAATGCTATCATAGACTACTTGGGATGGTAAATTTCAGTGGAAGGTTACAATCTTTGATGCTAGTGTTGTTTAGTTGGTAAAACATGTTTAAGGAATATTTTTTAAACATCAGATTAATTAAAAATAATATTTTTATTTTAAATAATTTATTTTTATTAATATTTATCTTACTTATTAGGTTGATATTATTCTAAACTTGTTATTGTTACAAAGCGTAAGGTAGAAGGTTACTTAGGAAATGACAATGTCATGATTTAGCCTTCTCCTTTCCCTAGTTTGTCTCCTGTAAGCTAGGATAGGAGGTGGGGAACTGCAACACTCCACCAGTGCATCAATTGAATTTAGGTAGTAATGGGATAGGGTTGAATGGCACCTGCTTATCGTTTGAATACCCTTAAGTAGGAAGTCTAGAGCTCATCCACTATCCTCATTTTCAGGATATGGTTAGTGGGCTAGTGTATGGGTCATAGTAGGTGATGGTGGGATATAGATATGGGTTCCTTGCTTAGTGAGATCGGAGTAAGACTTTGCATCGGCAGAAGTCAAAATTGAATGGGGGGCACATCTGGCCCTCCGCTTGCCTTGGACCGTTGTGAGTCCTTCCTTCAATGTTTTTGGGCTTGGATTCTGGATCTTCAATATGGGCTGCCCAAGGAGGTTTGTATGGACCTTTCTGGCCTTTATGAATAGATTGTAATAGTTATATTGAAAAATAGTTAAATTTATATAAAATAACTTTTTTAATAATATAAGGGCAAAAATATCATTTGACGTCATTGTTTCTTTTTTTTCTTTCATTTTCGATACAAATAAACAAAAGAAATTAATATTTCTTCTATTTTATTCCTTTCCATTTTTCTTTTATCCAAACATACACATAGAAAATAAAAATCCGCTTAATTTTTTTCATCTCCATTTCCTTCCACTCAATTTCTTTTCTCTCTATTTCTTTTACCTCTACATTTACCCTTCTACCAACATACCCTAAATAGTTAATTGAAACAACATCTTATTTAATTTGTGCAATAATCAATTATGGTGATTGAGTAGCCCGTGTTTTCTTTACCATTTTTTAATCATAAAGGGTTTATTGAATAGTCTAATGCTAGTTTGAACTTTATGCAAAAATGAATTTTGTTTCAAATAAAAATGTGTTATAAAAATTCTTTTAATAAATAAATCAACGAACACACTGTTGTTTTCTTAAAAAGTGCACAGCTTGAAGTTCATTGGAGGTAGGGTGGAAATAAGTTAAGGGTCACCAAGACTTTTCAAAAAGTTTGTTTTTTCCTCTTTTAACCAAAAAAAGCACTCAATTTTTTATTGGGCCAGGGAAAAAATATTTGTTTTAGTTAACAAAATGAAAAATCATAAAAATTGCAATATTTTTCAATCAGCATTATATTTTTCTTTTTAAATTGATTTGTTTATAAGTTAGTCCAATCATCATTAATTTATTTTTCAATCATTGTTTGTTAAATCAACTTGCATTCGTCAATTCACAATTTGCATTAATTAGGATCTCATTCATTAGCATTTTTTTCTCAACTTAATCTCAATCAAATCATATTTTTATTGCATCAATAAGCATTTCAATAAATCTCAATCAAATCATACTTTCCTCCATCCACATCAATTTAATCATGGATTAATTAATCTGTATTCATTCTCATTGGTAGAAAAAATTATATTAGCTTTATTTTTCTTTTTGGGTCTGGAGAAAAATTAAATTAGCTTTTCTTTTGTTATGAAATTAAATTAGTTTTTTTTCTGGAAAGAAAAATTATATTAGCTTTTTTTTTTGTCATGAAATTAAATTAGCTTTAGCTAGGAGCATTGAGCTTTTGTTTTTTGGACAACATTGAGCATTTTTTTTGGTCTGCATTGAGCCTTATTTTTCTGTCGATGCAAGGAGCATTGCTTTAAAAAGGATGATGTTATGAACTAAACTATTTTTCCAGCATTGTTTATTTTTTCATGAACTTCGAAAGATCTAGCTCCGGAAATATCAAACGGAAAAAGTTGTGGGTTGTGACCATATTTCTCGGCATTAAAGTAAAGGTTCTCGTTATTTTGTCTTTTTAACAAAAAGTAGAAATTAATGAGTGCTGGACATTGCATTTGGACAAACTCTCTGATTTTTTTTCTTTTGGTATTTTGGCTTTGGCTTCAGTTTTTGGTCTTATCAGTTTGCGACGTTTTCTACATTCAAAGTTATTTCACCGCGTCGTGTTTTCCAACAAATTGTATCCTTTTTGTTTATATTTGATTAATTTATTATCTAGAAATTTCATGATTACTTTGTATTCTGGAATTTGTTCATGCGAAATCTTTGTTGGATAACATAAAACTTTATTTGGGACGGCATGGTGTTTCAGGGAGAGGAGGGGTGCGACGGAGATGGATAGATGAGGTAGAGGAGGAGTTGGCATTTAGCCACATCTTTTATTTCATTTAACTACAATTAAGAAACGTCGTTAAATCATGCTCATGCGCTGCAGCAACTTCACCACACTTATTGACCACCAACGCCACCAGAACACTCCCCTATTAAAGTTCCTCTTACCGCATGAGCTCAGCTCACTGATGATCCAGCATCTGTTTCATTGGGATCGATTTCCAATTTGTGTAGCGACTTATTTTTGCCACTTGTTATTTGTTTTTCTAATAAATCATTATTTTGGTTTTATTATATTTAACTAGGGCCATCCTTGGATTTAATAAGCTTATTAACATCTAGTCTATGATACCTATAATGAATTCAATCCCTTATACTTGATATGGTCATGAGAAACTTAAAGAAATAAACAATTATAGTAATAGTTTATAAACTTTCCAAGTTTTCAATTGCTCATTTCCACCCAATATTGATGAGAGGGGAAATAATTGATTTTTAAGGAAACGGGGGAGCTATTATTCTCAATAAGTCTTCCTTCCTATGTGTTATGAATTTCTAAACAATCAAGATAGATTTATTTTGTATCATTATCCTTCCCTTCCCCTATTTCGCATCATCAGAACACAACCATCACCAAAAAGTTGAAGGAGTGATCCTAATAATAATAATAATAATAATAAAAGGAACAATGAAAAATGATGCGGAACCATCACATAAAGTTAAGTGGTTAAAGAAATCTTAGAGTGTATTTGGATTGAGTATTTCAAGAAGGTAATATAGGGCCTGTTTGAAAGTGTTTTCTATTCTTGTTTTATAAAATTGTTCTAAAAACAAGTTTAAATTTAATTTTAAAATAGAAAACCAAAACATCTATGGTAACTTTACTCATATTTTAGTTTTTTAATGCTAAAAAACAAAAATTTTGTTTGGCTAATTGTTTTTAAAAACAAATGTTTAAAGCAATAAAACAAAAAAATTGTTTGGCAAATATTTTTTAAAAAGTAACACAGAGCCAACCAAGGATAACCAACAAAAATCGCACACCTAATTATTAAGCTAATACACCTACTCCAGTTGTATAAGGAAAAAAAAACGATCAATTTGATAAGCCCATAGTAGTGCAAAATCCTCCCACGAGAAATTATGAGAACCAATTCAGAGAGTAACTCTACATATCTTTTAGCTTGTGTATAATTATTGCATCATCTCATATAGGGTTCAAAGTCACAAGTGATATTCATGTCCAAAGTTAAACTAAACCCACACCATGTATAGGATAAACAAAGAACCAGAAGATACCAAGAACAAATTCAGTTACAAACAAAGCAACCCCCAATAGTGACAAAGCTAGTCCTGAATAAATTTCTTCATTATAGACCAAGCCAGATGTATGGTTCCATTGTATACTTCTTTGAGCAACAAAAATAACCCAACACTACCAACAGGAAAGAGAAAAAACAAAAAAGAAAACATTCACCATTCAAAAAAAAAAAGGAAAAAAAGAGAAGAGGGAAAAAGGGGTGCTCCTCGTCAGCCTCCATGACCACCATCATCACCATTGTGGGAATCCCTTAGCATTGTTTGATCACCATTGTCAGGTATGTTTTCCTCAACCACCAGTGGAAATGCAATCTGCCTTCAGTATGCAAACACAAACCATCACTCCGCCTTTCCTCCATCGTTCGTCATCATCATACCCCCAACATCGCGCATTGCCATCCTCCCCTGACACCACATTTCCACCTTGTCAAGAGCCGCCTGGTCGCCTCTTAGAGCTTCCTGTGATGTTCATGCTCAGTTTGTGACTTTGTGCACAAAGCGGATAAGAGATAAAAAGGATTTCACTTGTTTTAACAAACCGTGAGATTTGAAAGAGTGTGTTGAAACATTAAAACCATATATTTACAAAATTACCACTGCACATTCACTTATTTTCTAAAACTAAAGAACAAAAAACACCTTAAACTTGTTTTCCATTTTCTACTTTTAAATCTAGAATCAATCTTCAAATTTTTAAAATCGTTGTTGACAAAAATCTTTCCAACACATGCCCATATTTTTTAGTATTTCAAATGATTTAACATGAAAATTACTTGTTTGGATATTAACACAAAGAAATTTTAAAATTATAAATATTTTTATGAGGTCTTTTCAATACTTACAAAAAATGGATTTTAAATTCTTTCTCTATAAAGAAAATTAACTTTCACTCTTGCAAATCTACTAGTCATTTATCAACCACTAGTTCCTCACCACTAGCCGTCCAAGTGCCATCAGTCCTTGCATCTCCTCACAACCGCACCGTTGACTGGCTGATTGGCATCGGTCACTCACACCACCTACAATTGGACCATGGCCATCGCTAAACGCTCCGGGCCAACTGTCACCTACCACCCATCACCATCATTCATCATTATGCAATGCCTATCATTTACTACTCTTACCCATAGACGATATAATTTCATTACACAAACAATGCATTTTATAAATGAAGTCATTTAATTACCTTATCCAAACAAAATAAGTTAAAAATTATAGAGAATTCAATTGCAAGCAAATAAAATTTCTTGCATTTTAAATTCTTTGAAATTCTAGAATATCTCAGAGTGCAACAACACAACCTTAGGCTAGTGTAAATGAATTCCATTTAAATTTTTGTGAAGATTGTTATCTATTATTGAAAGATATGAAGTTTTCATTACAATTACATGTACTTGTAAAGCGGAATAATGAACAAATATTGAGAATCTCAGAAACCGTTTGTAACACAAGTGTAACGAGAAAAGTCATGCTTTGTACTCTTTTAATATTCAATCCATTATTTGATTTATTTTTCAAGCCACATATATATGATCAGTCTATAGATATTAATTGGAGCCTCCTTTTCAACCACGAATACAATGTGCATAACATAAGCACATATCAAATTATAATACATGACATGGTAAAAATATTTTACACAATCATTAAATAATATAATATCCTATTAGTAAATATAAATTAGCTTTCATTCTCAATATTTAAATAAAATAAAGGAAGATACTGTTGAAGATACTTATCAAGTGGATAATCTATCTCCTTCAAGGGCGTATTGATGTAGACAATCTTGAAAACCCTCTTCCGTTAACTCCTGAGGAAGTTGACATAATTGAATGCACAAGTAACCACCCAATTAGAAATCACAAAAATGAAATAAGTGATAGTAGTGCTAATGATTCACTTTGTGATCAACAATAGAATGATGATGAAAACGTCTGCACTTAAATTAACTAAAGTGTTCAATATTATATGCAATATTATTATGAAATTATTTGAAATTTCCTAATTTAATTAATGTTTTGTTGTTGATTATTTTTTAATTGTTTCATACTGGTAGCCAGAGGTCGACCTCGAAGGTCAATTTGCCCACCACCACCTCATCGCCCTCCCACCACTCTCTTATCCCTCTCAACACTAGGCTTTAGGATGATGTCCACTCCTAGGTATGTTGGGCCCCCACCTCCCTCGTATTCACACTTACAGCCCACTGGCATTAGCGACCCCTCCCTAGCACCACTTCCCAACTTCTAGCCTCGATCTCTGATTAACTCCTTCTTCCTTGACTAGGTCACAAGCATGGACACCATGGAGGCTTTTTGGCCCGGATCAGGCCACTTGGGCCTTATGGTAGACCTCCAGCAAGTTAGGCAAACGTAAAGCAAGTAAGTTGAAACATATTTTTTATTACATTTTAATTTTACATTGCTTATTATATTTGAGTAATTTTGATTGTTTTTTGATATATTTCATTTATGTAATAGTTTTCATCCATTTGTGGCGGCTCACCATAGGATCACGGAGGTTATACAGAGTCGGTATAACCATCTGTGGCCCACATGGATTGACATCCCTCTTAATGTCAAGGAGTTGTGGTGGAAGGAGTGGAAGGTAATTCTATGATTGATTCGCTTTGTTAAAATATATGTTTATATTATTTAATTATATGCTTATATATAATCACTCATGTGCTATAAATTTGTATATACAGAAAACATTCTACATTAAGCCCGAGCATGACCCAAATAGTGAAGAGGGCTTGAAGGATTAGGTCCTCCAACGAATGCAATATGTTTCATGATGTCAATAAGGGACATATGAACAACTCATGGTTGAATAATGTTACCTTAGCTAAGCTAGCCACTAGGCCGCGACCCGACCTTCAAGGATAAGTCAGGTAAGGGAAAGACAAGAGGGTCTCACGAAAGGCGGGTACAGGGTGGGGGGAGAACCAGGAGGGACAGGTAAGTGTTTGGTAATTCTTTAACCTTTCTACATTTTATAATAACATTTACTATATTTGAATTATGGAAAATACTATATTTTTATGACTTTCTTATGCTTATTTGTGCGGAGAGTTGAGCTACGAACACGAGCGAGCTGTTTTGGGAGACTTACATGAAAAGGTGAGCGGGGCAGTCTGAGAGGTCTTGGTAGACCTCGCTCAGAGACGACCTATGTAAGTTTAAATTTAGATATCTTTACTTAATTTTTATTATTATTTTCATTTATGTCATAATTATTACTTACAATGTGTTTTATCTTTTTTCCTTTGGGTTCAGACCTTTGGAGGCCAGACCAATTCTGAGACCAAATGGTTGAGGTTAGGCCGATGCTAACATTCCTCATCCTCCAAACAAGAAGGATGTCTGGGCCTAGGTGGTTGGAGGCCCTACAAGGGTCGCATATATGGGATAGGGTATTACCTTGAAAGTATATCCCTATCCTTCGCCATTGGGTAAACATGGGATGATGCCCTGAAGGAGCGTGTCCATGCCCTAAACAGGAAGCTCCGGATAGGGCCAAATTGATCTAATAGTGGTAGGAGGGGGCAGGGCTCCTGGGAGCTCTAGACCGGCGGGCTCAACTATGGATAAAGCTGAGAGATTAGAGAGCTTAAGCTCTCATTGAGCACCGCGGGGGAAAGCAAAGAAGGAGAATGCTCAACCGGAAGATGCAATAGAAGATCACTAGATGTAATGACCTTCTTCAGGACATGCAAGCTTCGGGATCCTCCTACTTGGCAAGACACTCCCAGATCCCATTCCCCATATCTCACTCCCTCTATCTTTGAAGGCCACTGGGTTGGATGGTGGATTACGATGATGGTTCAGATGATGGTTAATGGGCCGATGATGTAACGCCCAGGAGTTCAGCTAGCTTTTATCTAACTTCTTTTTTTTTTTCCTTCTGGATTTTTTTACATTATTCTTTTTTTTCCATTTGGATATTTTTACATTTATTGTAATTTGTATATATTTTATTGTCATAATTGGCTATTTTATTTAATTAGATTAATTTATTCATTTTATTATTTTCTCATTTAATATCAATTAAATTGATAATTACGTAATTATATAAATAAATAAATAATAAATTATTGAATCACTCATAATTAAAGAGGGCAAAAAAAAAAAAGTTACCGATGGGTAAAGCCAGCAATACGAAATATTTTAAAATCAATTGTTTTCCATAAATCAATATCAGCGGTACACCATTCAGTAATATACTAAGAAAATTATTTTATTTATATAAATACCCGTCGATAAAATTAAATAAACCCATCGGTATAAATATGATTCTGACACCCATGGTAACACATTTTATATAATTATACGATGGCTAAATATTTTATTACCCATTGATACACGTATCAAAAATAGCGGAAGGTTTTATCCGTCGATAATATTCATCGATAGCCTAGAAACCAATGCCCACGTATCAGGTAAAACCATCGGTATAAATAACCATCGAAATACTCATCTGTAAAGGCGTTAGTCCTGTGCATTTCTTGTAGTGTGACCCATTACAGGTCGATGTCTAGGTATGGATAGTAACAAAAAGTTATTAAAAAGGAGTAAGATATGCGTAAATCTCATCCAAATGTCAACATGTTGGAACCAATGGTATTTTTTGAAATTAAGGTGTGTGATTCAAAAATATGACAAGGCTCAAATCTACGCAAGATGAAAATCACATATTCCCAAATTAAATCATATAATTCATTTCATATCATGTAAAAGACTTTTACAATAAGAATAAGGTTTTTTTAAACCAAACCTACCCTAAACCAAAAAAGGTTTAAGTTAAAATGAATATTATTTATTCTGTTAATTAATAAAGTTACTATAAATTAATGGCTTGACAAAATAAGGAATAGATTTTTTATGACTTATGCTACAAAACCATAGTATAATTGCTTTTAAACATATTAAGCACCAATATATATAATGGATCATCACTACATAATAATATCATAATTATTTTTCAGTCATTTAATATATTTTTAATGTATATCATGACACCTCACATACATTACACAAGCAACTACACTAGACATATGTTTTAATAAATTATTTGAAAAATAAAATTATACAAAGTTAATAAATTCTGATTCAATTCAATTTTTAATATATGTTTATTTAATCAATTTCTCACTCTCATGCATTGTAGGGTAATAAACTAGTAATAATACTAAAAAAAATGTAACTACAAGCTATATATACCCAAGGAATATATAGTTTTTTAATCTATCACCAAAGGATATAGTGATAGTTCTAAGAACTTTCACCAAAAGCTGTAGTGATGGTTTTTATGATCATAACTAAAACTTGTAGTGACGGTTCTCACTGAAATATGTGGTGATGACGAACAAGTGTAGGTAAATGTCCATGACCTTTTGTGATGGCCATAAATATAGTCACAGTCACTGAATGTTATAGTAACGGCATAACAAGTGGGTGTATAGAAAAAGAGTAATGATATTTTGACATTAAAAGGTAGATATTCTTCGATACAATTTTATAGGATTGGATGTGATGGATGTTAAGAATAAGTAGGGGTACAATTCAATGGTTATGAAGTAAGTGTTAAATAAACACTAATTTTTGGGTGTTAAAATATCATTCCTAGATCTCACATAACAAGTTATCGGTTGGTAGTTATAATTGCACACTATGCTGACTTATATTTTTCTTCACAATTCGATTACATCTTGTTTTACATGATTAAGACATGACGTGCACACACAAGCACACATAACGGTTTCCACAATTCATACATTCGAAATTAAAAATCATTCAAGTTTCTCTCTTTGTTATCCTAACCTTCAAACCATACTTCATAAGAAGCACAATGGAAAGGCTCGGGACAACAGGATGACCTTCCACCAGATGTACACGAAAGTTGCTCAAAATAGCAGTTGTCACGATCTTCAATTGAATGAAAGTCACCTCCTTTCCCAAGCAAGATCTGGGTCCTGCATTAAAACTAATGAACTTGTACGATGGTACATGAACAATTCCTCCTTTCTCAGAGATCCATCTCTCTGGTTTGAACTCCAAGCAATCTTCTCCCCATATTTCTTTTGATCTTCCCATTGCATAAAAAGAAATAAAATCTGTGTATTTGGATTAACATGGTGTCCACTGGAAGAATTTCAGATTTTCTTGGTTGCATGCGCTCAAGAGGTATGGGAGGAAAAGCCTCAAAGTCTCACATAGAGCACCATGGAGATAAATTAGCTTGTTCACCTCCTCCCTGCCTAAAATCTTGCGCCTCTCTTCATTGGCTCCAAAATTTTCTCTGATTTCTTCAAGAATCTTGGCTTCCACTGATGGGTTTGCAGCAACAAGCCAAAAGAACCAAGTAAGAGCCGAAGCTACGGTGTTTTTCCCAGCCAAAAAAAGATTGAATCCAGAATCTCTTAGAAACTTTTCATCGTTGGCTTCAAATTTATACTTCTCTTCTCTCAGCAAAGTAGTAAACAAGTCAAAGTAAGCTTCACCCACTTCAATCTTGTTGCATTTGATTAGCTCTTGGCGCTTAGATGCTATGCGTGCATATATGAATTTTTCAAAGATTGCATGCTTTTGACAACTTCTTCTCCTTACCAATTCGAAGCCATTCCTGCAACTTCCACACACATTTTGGCACAATGTGTCTGTACATCATGCATTCTTCTACTTCATCAAAAGCCTTCTTAGCCGCAACAACTGGGAATTCAACGGAAAGGCATTTAGGATCATATCCTATAGCTATGGAACAAATTTGGTCGAATGTCAACCGACTGAAGACATCTTGTATATTCACCACACTCCCTTGTTGCTGCACATGATCCAATATCGGGAGTAAGCAACTCTCCACCTTGTGCTGGATGGTTTTCTCAACGAACGTCTCAAAACTTTTCTGTTTGAACAAAGAATGGAACGTGGACCTCAGGTGTCTCCATGTTTCCGAATCTGATGTGACAACCCCATCTCCAAAAGGTTTGAAGGTCTCACGAAATCAGGGCCCTTTCCATAGTTGTCAAAGCTTTTGATGAATATGTGATATATATTCATGGGATCACTAGTGAACACATAGTTCATTTTGGTGAACCAAGGTCCCATGAACTCTGCTGTTCCTCCTTCTCGTTTCAAGACATCTGCTACGAAATCATGGAAACGCCAAGCATTGCGGAGATATTGTGGTAACATGCCAAGGATAGGCCAGTCTATCGAGAGAGGGCTTCTGCAACATCGCCTACGATGAAGAAGATATAGGATTGTTGTGATTATTGCAGCATAGAAAAAGATGGCCATTGTATCATTTAACTTGTGAAACTTTTGATGTGATGTTGACAACAATTTCAAAGGAAATGATGAGTTGTGTATGTATTGGCTACTTGAGTTCTTCGTTTATATAGACACAAGAGGCCATGTGTGTAAAAGCAATACATGCTTTTAATTACATACAGATGCATTTTGGAGAAGATGTCACCTCATATTTACAAACATTCACAGTACAAAAGAGGGGTCCATAAACTTTATCTACGATAAGCTTGCTAATTTAAAGATCCCACCAACTTTATTATAAATGTGTATAAAAATAAGATGTTGAAATTAAAACCACTTGAGAAATTTTACAAGTGTTTTATTGACACTAAAGATAGATCTACTCGGATTGTACCTTTTGATCCCATAACATTTAACACAGTGTGTTTCTTTTAATGATTTAATTGTATTTTAATATAATTACAATGTAAAAGAGTTTCACAATTTCATTCTCATCAGTATATATAATTAACTTTTAAATCTACTATTTGAGAAATTATATTAAAATTATATCAAATAGAAGGATTTAATTGAGTACAATGTAAGATTAAATTATTTTCTAATTAGAGAATAAAAATTTTAAAATTGGTTAAAATATAATTTTAGTTCTCATACAATTTTGAATTTAGTCCTTGCAAAACTTAAAAAAAAAAAGTTTTTAAAGCAGTCCATAGGCATGTCTTCTTTTCTAAATAAATCCTTGTAAACCGTACGTTATGGTACGTCATTTGTCTAAATTCTATCTAAATTAACTTTTTCTCCTCTCCTTATTTGTATTCTACATGTAACTATAAATCATGACATTTAGCAAACGAGAGTTGTGGGTGACCTTCAATTCACACATTGTCACAATTCGGATTTGATTCTTAGATTCTTTTTCGTTGGTGGATGGTTTGTGATTAATTGTGTAAGTATTTGATAACCTAAAAACACACATGTCCTAATATATATTGAATAGGGACAAACATTCCCGTCAATCTAAACTTTTTTATCAAAAGAAAAATCATGATATTCAATTTTTGTGCATACTATTTTTTTTTCTCATTTTATGTTTAGCTAACTAAACTATTAAACCCTAATGATAGTAAACAGTCACATGTGAAAATGGTGTAATGGAGAATATATGATCAATTAATGGGAGGGATTCAATCATAAACACTATGATAATTGGGATCCATTAAGTTACCCAAACTGCACTTGCTATTTGAAAGCGGTTCAATAGAATAAATATTGCTCCCAGGCTTGGGTTTAGTCGCATTAACAAACCAAATAAAATTTTAAATTTTTTAGTTCGGCATAAAACTTACGGATAGAAAATTCCTGTTAAATATGCATACGGCCTAAAGTGCAACGCAAATCATTAGTCATTCGCTATTGCCAGAATATGCACAGCGTAACATAATTCAAATACATATATTAATTTTTAAATAAATTCCCAACTGGGTACTGAATAATATTTCGGAAGACAAATTGGCGTCTTAAGACTTGAAAACCTCCATCTAATCCATCACTTTTTTTTTTTTTCTAAAGGGGACATATTAATTCTTCTCTTAATTCATGATTCTAACAAGTAACGAAAAATCACATATAATCCAGCAACAGCACATATATGTAATAAAAAAACACATCCTTCTGTTCGGTACTCCTCCTCCTTGGTTGAGATTGAGCTCTTCCATTTATAATTTCTATTTGAAAAAAAAAACAGTTAAAATAAATTGATGCCACAATGATTGGTTTTACTGTTTCTTTGATGTTACTATTCGCATATTCTTTTTTCCACAATTGCTTTAGTATAGTAAATATAAAGATTTCCGTTTTAATATTTTATTTTCAAAAAATTAAATGAAAAATTGTATATGATAACATATTTTTCTCTTAAAAAGTTGTATGTACATGTTAATTTTCAAAAGACTAATATACTAAAATTAACTTTTTTGAGTTAAAAATTAATATATTAAAAAGTCAATTTTTATGGACTAATATGCTACACATCAATTCTTCATAAATTAATATGTGTAGGGGTGTAACAGATCAACGATCACCTCAAACCAAACCAATTTAATTGATTCGGGTCAATAGGTTATATCAAGTAAAAACCAATTAAAATTGATAATAATCGATTTGGGTATTAGATTCCATAAATTTCAACCTGATGACCCAACCCAATCATATATTATATATAGCATATTTTTTGAAATTTTTCTATGTATAATATATTTAGTAAATAAATTATACTTTAGTTATATCCATTGGTATTATTAAGCTATATATGTATATAAAATTAATAAAATTTTAGAGATTTAAAGTTTGTGATTTTTTTTAAGTTTTTTTTAATTGAATTAAACATAAAATACTAATAGTCAAGTAACTGAATCACCCAAACCAAACAGACCGATTTTTAATCGTTCAAGTTTAGTTTAGAAAATCTATAAAGTCGAATCACACTGAACCCATTAAAATTGATCGATATTTATTTATTCCCACTCAAACTTGAACCAAACAAACTCAATTACACCCTAAATATATGTATGTAGTTTATATAACTTAATGTATTTGACCTAAAATATGTGGAGAGCTAAAATATACGTATTTAACCTTCTAAAAACAAAAATATTAAAACAAAAATATTCATAAAATTAAAATATTGATTTAGCCATAACACAATAGTAGAGGAAGGAATTGGATAATATTGTAAAACTCTTTTATGTTATTAGCATCTTAAAGTTAAATCAACAAAACAATAATACTTTAATTAATTCTTGTATAAAATCAAAACTAAATATTATTATTTAAATATATTTTGATTATAACTATTGTAAATATTTGTGAATTTTCAATATATAAATTGTAGTTTATGTTACATTTTATTTTTTATTCAATTTTTTAACATTTTTATACTAATTTTTAAATTTTCTAAAATATACAAAATAAAGAAAATAGATAACACTATATTTCTCTTATACATTTTAATAGTTTCTGTTTGTACTTTTATCATCATAATATGTAAATAAAAATGAAAAACATATAAATGTAATAATTTTTAACAAAAATTTATATATAAATTTGTAGAATATGATAATTTAAATATTGATTTATAACAATTATTTTTATCTCATCACATATAATTATAATATACTAAATAGTATTTAGTACTTAATATTATTTATCATAAATTACTTATTTTTAGTACTTAGTCATTATTATTAAATTTTTAAATTTAAATAATTTATGTGAATTATTAATATAATTTTTAATATTATTTATGAGTTTAATTTTTGTACATTGATCGTATAAAATAATTTTATAATATCAACGAATAGAAACTTAAAAAGTTGCAAATCATGATGGAAAGTCATCAATCAAAATTTATTTATACTTGCAGTGAATAGAAATTAATCAAATTCATTTTTTTTTACAATTAATTTTTTCTAATAATATATAAAAAGATCTAATAATGAAAGAGTAGTTATGATGTATAAGGTTATGAACTTTTGCAAATCATTGAATGCATCAAACAACAATTAAGAGCAAAATGTCTAGTATTAGATGGAGTTTATTTTATCAAGTGTTCTCTAATACAACATCTAAACACACCCTTTGTAAAATGAGGTGTAATGTAGATTTTGTTAATTAATGGAGGCATAGTGTTATTTCTTGATACTTGAAGAGGATTAAGTGTATTTTTTACTAAAAAAGAAAAACTCAATAATAATTTACAGAATGATAAGAAACAATTGAAAGATAGTATAACCATTACCTATTCATATTTTGCAAGCAACATCAAGGGCAAAATTATGTAAAAAATTGTGAAAAATTGTTTGCTAGAATATAAGATGCTCTTTCTTTTATATATTTCAATAACTTCTATTTTTACTTTCATCATAATATGTGAAATAAAAACAACTAATTAAAATAATGATTTATCATATTTTTAAAGTAATATTTTTGTTGAACAAATGTCCAGGACCTAGAACTTGAGAAGAGGTCTGTGGCACCTGGCCTACTAGTCTACTAATTAAGAACCACAAATACACTGTCATTGTGTTGCCGTGACTTAAGGCAAGTCAAAACTTCCAATGGACTCAGATAAAGTGAAATTAAGGGGCTCATGGGACTAAAGGGATAGTGTTGATAAACCAACCAAGAGCTTCACTTTGGAGAAGACGAAGACAAAATCATAGGCGGAATAAGCAGTGTTGAGCATAGTCCAAGTGTGAAACAATCAGGTTATAGAAATGTTCCTAATGGTATTTCATACGGATCGTACATTAGGTTCAGCCTTATGATCACTTATTGGACATATTTAAGGGGTATACATAGTACTAAAATCCTCTTTGGATTAGAAATCCATTCTAATTATTCATTCCTCTTTGTCACACGAGCAGTCACTTGGGCATTGAAATCCCTTTCAGGTACTTACCCTTGAGTGTCCAGATCACCACAGAGGAGGCACCACCCAAGAGACTCACCATCCATGCACCAAAAGATACCTTTAGTGTAACCCTACATTACAATTTTCAAACAACCATTTTCATTTAAAGTAATATTTTCAAACAACCATATACTTGTTTTTAATATTATTTATAAAGAAAGACTTGTTTTTAATAATTATTTATTATTTATTTTTGTATTATCATTTTACATAATATAATTATGTATTTATATATCATTTATTTATATTATCATATATTATTATTTATTTACATATTTTTATAATATTATTATTATACTATATTATATTATATAAATAGTTCAAAATAAAAGAAACGGAAAAGGAGACTTACGCGTGGCTGGCCGAAGGTCAGGTTTTAAATTAAAAAAAAAAGTACAGTAAATAACTCATATAATTTCTTAAGAAAATTTCACAAAACTATTTAGTCCCTCAAAAATTGAAATTAAACCTACGAATCATCAAGATTTTAATAATGGGACACATTAGTCCCTCTGGATGTATTTGAATACTTTAAACACTAATGGAATTATACGTTGACCTGGTAACATGATGTTAAATGATGTATATGTCATTTGAAATGAAATAAAGTTTAAAATGACTCATTTTAGTTGTTGAAATTCACAAAATGAATCATTTAAATCTCTATTATAAATTACAAAGTGATTCATTTTGTGTAATTTTAGACACCAAAATGAGTGTAATATATTTCAAAATAGTTTTATTTAACTTGGTTTTAATGGCAGCGTAATTGTATCCTATGTCATATGTGTAAGTCCATTAATGAAAAACTAACAATGAAGTAATATGCCCATCATTTTAAATCTTAAGGGTAGGATTAATTTTCTTTCTTGAAAGACAAATAATTGGACATTGAAATGTTGAGGGACCCGATAAGTATTCATTAAAAAAGGTGTATCATGTGTCCTGTAGATGAATAGTGGTATGAATAGTAACTAGGACGCTAGTTAGACCTGTTTAGTTAGTTGACTTACACATGTGACACGGTATAAGGATGACGTTCATTAAAAACATAAGAGGCAAGCTAAATAAAGCTATTTTGGAACTTATTAACTCATTTTGGTGTTATTAAATGCATATAAAATGAATTCCTTATATGCTATAATAGAGATTTAAATTACTCATTTTGTGAATTTCAACCACTAAAATAAGTCATTTTAAACTCTATTCATTTCAAATAACATATACATCACTTAACATTATGTTAATAGTTCAATGTGTAATTTAGTATTTAAAGAATCATAAACATATAGAAGGACTAATGTGTCTTAGTATTAAAATTTTGAGGGATTGAGTTTAATTTTAGTTTTTAAGACTAAATAGTTTTGTAATTTTTTTTGAGGAATTACGTGATTTATTTACTCTTTATTTTAGTGTTTTAATTTTTAAGATTTTATAAGAGGAATTTAAAAAGTGTGAAAATTATAAAATTTAATTTTTAATTTTTTTTCATAAAATTATATAAATTAGAAAATTTAAAAAAAAATGATATCAAAAGCACCATAAATCTTTTCAATAATAATATCATTTTAACATATAAATATCTATTTTATTATCATTTGCGGTGATAAGTGGGGTTAGTAAGATAAATATCTCATCTGACAGTAATAGTATGGAAAAAAAAAATGATTGAACTCCCCACACAAAGCAGATTGCTGAGGCTGACGTGACATGAAGAAGAATGCAAACAACTCAACTTGCACGTACAGCTCCCTGATCAACCGTGATAATTAATAACATTTTCCATGACAGTCCTTTGCATCAAGTAATTCCGTAAAGAGGCAGCAGAACCACAGACCAGAAGGACAGACGATGGACCATAAAAACACTATTATTATTATTATTACATGTTTGACAATTGTAAGCGATTGGGCCCGAAACATTAAAATTGCTTCGGTTGGGACATGGAGCTAGCTAGGCATTTGAGGATGGGGGGCGAGAGCTAGACACGACTCTGAAGGTCCAACGACCACCAAACACAATTAAATTAACAGTACTCAAGGTGGACCACAACAAAGTTGTCAGAAATACGGGTCTGGGATATTTTGTTGGATGAGTGTAACTCAACATGCTGGAACCAATGGTATTTTTTGAAATTGAGGTGTGTCATTCTAAAATACTACAAGACTCAAATCTACTAAGAATATATTTAGTTGAGGAGAAAAATGAAAAAAAAAATTTAAATAAATTTTATGCGTAAAATTAATGTGAAGCGTTTTAAAAACTTTTATCCTTAGTTTTATTTTTCAACTAAACAGAGCCTAAAATGAAAATCATATATTCCAAATCACATAATTCATTTCATATCACATGAAAGAGGTCTACAAACAAGTTATTGAAGATATTTGTTAAGGATTTTAAGGAAAAGCATTTTATAAAAAAAAAAAAAAAAGGTTTTTTCAGACTATAGAAAAATAAATACCTTTGGAATTCCGTTTATACTACCTAGTGTAAGAAGTCTTGAATGCTCGTTAAACTACATCCTAACTTATAGATTAGACACCTCAAATTGCTATAGTATATTACATGAAGATTGTGAAGATAGGTCCATTTAGTTTGAATTTTCATTTTGAATTTTTAATTTTCTAGTTTTTAAAATTTTATAAAGTAAATCCTGAAAGTTGGAAATGAAATTGAAAACTAAAATTTGTAATTTTTAGAAATTCTAGATATTTCTACAAAAATCTGAAAAATTGGAAAACTAAAAATTGAAAACTCAAACTAAACAACACTATGTTTGACTCTCTCAATTTCATTATTTGTTTATTATGAAGTTTTGAGTAGTTGTGAGTAGATTTAAAATTTCAAAATTTAGTGATAAAAAAATAATTATTATTCTCATCACCCATCTCTACTCCTTGATTCTCTACGACTACCACAATATTGTAGGTTGCTAATTGTGCACTTCTTGGACGTTCTTCTGTCTCCAAGTTCTTTCAATCTAAGTAAATGGCAACTCACCGCGAGACCTATCCTACGCATGAACAACAAAAACAAAAAGAGAGAACTGCAAAAACAAAAATGAGAGCCTGAGTGTCAAAGACAAGTAACAATAGAAATGCAAGAGAATGCTAAAACAAGAGAATTAAAAGTAGTATAATCGAATAAGTAAATCAACAAAAACAAGAAACAACAAAATAAGTAAACAAGCAATAAAAGAAAGGTTCAATCTAGTTATAATTAACCAAGGGTGATATTGAAATATCCCAGCAATGGTGCCAAAACTTGATCGCTCCCAAAAGAGAATGACACAGCAAGTATACTAGGTCATTAGATAATAAGTAAAAGAGAAGGTTGTCGTATGTCACGACCCGTCTAAGGAGCGTGATCAACACGTGAGAATTTGAGGTCTACAGAAAGCCTCTAGTAACGTAAATGACTAATATATATAAATAAATCAAATATATTCAAAATATCTCAAGTTTAACTAAATTTAGTAACTAAAATATTTCCAAAATATAAATCCTAAATGAGAAACTACGTAATAACCATAATCTAGGTCGAAGCCAAACACAACTAAATAAATGACTGAAATTTTGAAAATAATTAAAATAATATAATGCGTGTTACGGATTCTGTCTACATAACCATCGAAGCACTCTAAACTAACACAATCTATAATAAGCTCCAGCTCAGAAGTGAAACTCACCAAAAGAAGCTGTAACCTTTAAGAGATGCTGTAATACGCTGAACACTCTAGTGCTATCTAGGGAAGAAAAGAAGGGGTATGTTTATCAAAACTCAATGAGTGGCACTTCACTCACAACCCATATGGACGGCAACAAAAATATATAATATATACATACAACTAAATATAAAACATTTTATATATAATTACATATAATTGTATGAAAATTGTAATTTAACTAAATCCATGGCAATAATTAGTAAAGAAACGGAGATGTTTTGTACATAAATATCTCAGTTGATAGGAATCTGAGCCAATGGCTAATTTGATGGGCACTTAACTATATCCATAAATGGACACTCCATGGGTTCCTCATCTAGATAAGTTAGTCCTCTAGGACCACTGACCCAAGGTTAATCAGATTTTACCATTCTTTAACTAGTAATTACTGTTTCTTACTAATGATTGGCTAAAAACTAATAGCAACAAAATTCACTCTTCCTACTTTGCAAAGCTTGGGGTAATGAAATTTTCTGACTAATAAAATAAATCTAAATCATGCATACAACAAGTATGATCCCATGAGTTTTCTAAAATAATAATTTTTCATGACAACTACAAAACAATAGTTTTCTAAAATTTCTATAATCCATAAAAGCATATTTCTTGGCATAAATTATTGAAAATTCATAAACAATCTATATGATGCTAGGAAAATACTAATAATGACTAAAAGTATGGCCATGAGTTTAAACCCACTCACCGATCCAAGCTAGGAATGTGTTCTATTGATAACTTGACCTTGGGAGATAGGATGACAGGTAACTGTTAAACAATATAATGAAAATATAAACAATTTTATTCTATCACCCAAGACTCGTTTGGGATGGTAGGGGGAAGAATGTTATAAGAAAATCATGTTTGACAATACCCAACTCATAGACTAGATAAAATTGGAAGGAGCTGGCTAAATTTCATGAAGAATAGTTCCAAAAGAGTTAATGGAGAAAATGAAGAGAAATTGTGTTTTTCTCTCTAGGAAAAATCCTTGGACGGCTGGGTTCTTAGAAAAAGTATTTGGTGTGTTAATATTCTACTAATGGTCTAAAAATATAGCCCTAAATTGAACTTATCCGGCATCCAAGTGTGCGCCGATAACGGTGGAAGCACCGCGTTTCAGCATACACACACACACACACACACATATATATATATATATTATAAAGTGAAAACTAAAACTAACACTAGCAATGAGTACCAATGTAATTTGCAACATGTTGGTTTTATAATTATAATAATAATAATATAGCAGGTAATAATACCAATAATAACAATAATAATAACTATTCACATACCACTAAATTTCATATTTGGGGTATTACATATATTCAGGGATAATTCAAGTACTTATTCTAGTTAATTAGATAACAAGTTGAACAATTGAAAGGAGATGATATTGAAAGAAATTTAAAAGTTAAAGTGCTCAAATAATGTAAAAGGTATATGAGAATTGATGGAGTTAAATGCTAGGTGATTTACTTTAACTATATGTGAACAATATGTACCATAAACATCAATATGTCTTGTCCAAATTCAATTAAGTGATTGTAGGGTCATTATGTCATTAAAAGTCCTTTAATTTTCAAGTTTATCTAATGTCACTAGAATAATTTAGCACCTAATCTCTTAGTATATTTAAGTCTATTAGTAGTTCTCAAACCCTTAAATACCACATAAATCACGTTTGCCTATCTCTAGGTGTCATTCAACTCATGATGTTGTATTTATAGGCATGACTCTTTTACTCTTTCTCAAATTTATAAAAACCTTTAAAATCCTAAAATAAGTGATCAAACAATTCAAGATAATTAAACTCAAATATAATGCTCAATATTAAATAAGAACAAGACATAAATTCATTCACATTAGCATAATATCAAACACATAGCCTCCATAAATCACCTTAGCAAAAGGGTTTAGTTACAAGTCATGGAAAATGAAATAAAAGTAACATAAATGAAAGAGATATGAGAAGAAGTTATGAACAAGAAAAAATACACAAAGAGTTAAAGAACAATCCCAAAAGAGGTAAAGAGGTCTCATTCTCAAGTTCTTGAAACTTCAATCTTCTAGCCCTCCATATTCTAGCCTCGTCTTTAATTTCCCAATTTGGTGCTATTGATGTCCACTCCCTTTCTCCAATGCGTTTTCCTAGGTTTTTATGCTAATCATAGGCTGCTAAGAGTTAGTACAAAGGCCAAGTCCACATGTCAAGTTCGTGCACTCACACTGAAATGTGACTATGGCTATGCTGGAGCATAGCTTAAGTGAAATGATCACAACTCTCCAAGCAACCACGCCTCTTTAGCGTGGCTTAAGTTCTAGACCAATACTCAGGACATGGATTTCCTGACATTCTTCAACTCCAATTCTTGCAACTTTGCACTTCTAGCTCAAATGCTTCCCTAATTCTTCTTCCAAAAAGCTACAAAACCAATAGAAACCTTAACTACAATGCAAGGTTAAACTTGAGTGTAATTATGCAAGAATTTGAAGCGAATGATGTAAAAAAGACAACTAAGAAACCTAAAACTAGCTATCAACAAAAAAAAGTCTCAGAAAACTAAAGAAAAACATAACTCCTAAGGGAGCTATCAACTATGATAATAAGACTTGAATTGTTATAGAATAATAATAATAGAGAGAATAATGGAGAAGAGAAAGAATAGTTTTATTGATAGTCTCAAAATGTACTCTATATGAGTATACAAAGGGCTATTAGCCAAAGGAAGAGATAATATCACATCAAATCATCACAGATTCTATCTAATCTAATCAAATCAAATCTTACTGAAATGAGCTAAAAATATGGACATCCATAAATGAATAATATTTCATAACACTCCCTTGGATGTCCATAAGGGATATGCATCATTAAAACCTTACTAAGAAAAACCCTATGGGAAAAAATTTAGTGAAGGAAAAAGAGTACAATATCCTCATAGTGGTAATGTAGAATTGCCTCGTTAAAAACCTTATCAAGGAAAAATACGTGGGATAAAAACCTTGATCAAGGAAAAAGAAGTAAGTCTCTCCCTCTTTTAAAGCATTTAAAATCTCATAATTGAGTATATCTAATTTTGTGTACACTTCTACAAAGAATAAATATAAAGTAACTCTATCACTTGAATAAATTGGATGAGCTCCTTTGTTTAGTTGAACTATCTAAGCCATGTTGTCTCATGTAAAGTTGTGCAACTTCTTCTAAGAGAATCTATGATAGTTTGAATAACATGTTGATCCATTGCCTTTCAGGAAAAATTCACGAGCTTTGTATATTGTACTAATTTCTGTGATTTGAAGAAATAGTGGCTCCAGTCTATCTTGTGTATCTAGGATATGATCATGTCTCCATAAGTTAAAGGAATACTTTAAATATCTGCCTTATGGGGATTTATAAATATCCTGCATACTGATACACCAGAAAATATGTGATTTATCCATATAAAACTTTATAAGAGTTATCTGTCTGTAATTGATTGACAAACAAACATTTTGTTTGTTAAAAGCTCGAAATATAGCAAGAAGTAAGAATTTTGTATTTCTAAGTCTTTCATCTCAAATTCTTCTGCTAAATCTTTTATGACTATGAAAACTTCAAGTACCAATGATATTCAGTCAAACATACCAAGGTATTCAAATATAAACATAGAGGCAAATGACATCATTTGTAAACCCCATATGAATCAAATATTGAGACGGTTATACCACATCCATCCATATTGCTTCGACCATATATAGATCTTTGCAATAAGGAGTACATATGGGGAGACGTTAATTAGATGATGTCTTTAATCCTTCAGGGACTTTTCATATAAATATCATTATCTAATGAACTATATAGATAGCTATGACAATATCTAAGATATGAGCATAGCTTATTATGTATAGATAAGCTAATCAAATATTGAAATATTGTTATATCCACTCCTGTTGAATACGTTTTGCCATAATCTATACTAGGTCTTTTGTGAGAAACCTTGTGTAAAGTAGAGCCTTATAGCGTACAATTTCATTTTTTCTTATTTCTTTCTCTCACAAATACCCATTTGTATTACGGGTTTCACACCTTCTGGTGTTTGGACTGCAGCCCAAGACCTCACGGTTTTTGGAAGTGATATAATTGAGCCTAGATGGCTTCTTCCATTTTCGGCAAATCATTTCTATGTAGACATTTTTCAATGATTCTTGGCTTCAGATTCTCATTTCTTGCATAATATTCACAGCTATATTATATGCAAATATATTGTCGACAATTGTTCTCGTCGTTGATTCCATCCTTTTTATAGAGACATAGTCTATTGAGTCTCATCATTTTCAATGATTATTTTCAGGTACCTAAATGCTTTCTGGCATTTCAAATATATAGTTTTGGACAGCAACAATATCCTTCTATGTCTCTCTTCTACAAGAAGAGTCTATTGCCTCCATAACATCATTTGACCTCTTTGCCTACTTCCTTTTCAAGGATTTTTATTTTGGAATCGCTACATTCTACTACGCTCTGGCATGCAATTTTTACATTGACCAATTGCCAACAGGGACATAAATGGCATTCAACAGTAGTATAGGATTTAATTATCCTTTATATTATAAGAAATGCGTCTTGATTCATTGCTATTCTTTGTAAATGTATAATCGCTTGAACTTCTAGTTCATTGCTATTGTGTGAGGATCTAAATAGAATATTGATGCATTCTAATTTCTTTTCTTTCCAGTATACTTTCTCCCCTTGATGTTGGAAACATTATATCTCACAAAGTGAACTTAAAAGTCTCTCATTTGTATTTCAATGTATTTGACCATAAAGGGAGAATCATATCCAACATATATCTCTAATTTTCTTTGAGTCCCTATTGAAAAAAATAAAATTCATATTCACTCTAAAGTTCTTAAATGGGAACCTTTTAGCTAAGGCAAAGTAATTATAGGGAGAGAAATTGGCAATGTGTTAGCCTTATAGAAATAAATGTTGTAATATGGGCCAACTAGAAATTGGGAGATTCTGATAGACGCATAACAATTAACTGGAAGTCTTTTATAAGTTAATTATGCTAACCAACTTTTCTATATGTGACCATAAATAATTAGATGTTCAAACATTTATAACATTGGCCTACAAGCACTAAAAGCTTAAGAAATAAATTCACCAAAATCATCAAGATAAGATTTCTGATTGGATTAGCAAGAAATTGTGCTCTTAATAATTTGTGAAATTAATATCGCAAGCTTAAGGTTGTGAAATCATAATGAACACACATATGACCATTTCATAGATGTATATTAAAATCATAAAATATTTGAAAGGTCCATATGGTGGATGAATTGATCCATGTATATCACCTTAAATTCCTTAGGAATTTGAGAGATTAAAT